>PVIJ01001211.1:29338-213697 GCA_004024925.1 Scalopus aquaticus | reverse complement strand
GGAGGGAGGGAAGGAAAAGGGCACAAAATGGAATAGAAAAGAACACAAGGGACCATGGAGATGGATCACGGATGAATTGGTGGTGGGCTACCCAAGGGGAATACAAAATGTAAAAGACATAAATAACAATAAAAATATATATTTAAAAAAAAAAAACCTTTTTATCCATATATTCGAGAACAACAAATTTATCATTCTCTATGTTTATTTCCCCTTTTTAGGGGATATGTTCTTGTCACTCTCCATGTTGAGACCATGGCCTACCTACCCGGTGCTAGAAAGTCCTAGGAGGGCTTCAGTAATTTCCCCAAAACTGACGTGATTTCTACAACTTTCTACCAGTGATACATCCAAATGTCATCCCCTCTAGCCAAAAACATCTTACACATGTCATCAAATAAGTATAGCAAAGGTCTGTCATATTCCATGAAAACTCTAAGCTGGACTTCCTTCTCCATCTGTTTCTTTCTCCTGTTTTTCTCTCTCACCCCTTTGGTTCCTTCGGAAGCTTTCACATGTACACACGTGCATTTCTTTATCTTGGGAGGGAAACTTAGATGCTTCTAATAGTTTTTCTGCAGCTTTTGGCTCGATTGCTATTTGTGTGGTGACCAGAGCCAAGAACTCAGGGACCATGGTGCAGATCCTGGTTGGCTACTCTCTTCAGGAGGTTATCCAGCCATAAGAGCAAAATGTTTCCAGAGATTCCTGCACACCACCAAAAAATAAATTAGAATTCAGAAAAAAATCCTGATACAGTTTGGACTTTAATAGGTGTCAAGTTCACTGAATAGAGGAATCACAATTAAGTCATCTTTGTATTTTCCACATTATTAGTACATTACTTAAATCCCAATATGTGTTGAAGGTAACTTATTGCAATAGTTTTCTTTTTAATGAGACCATAAAATTTGTACTTCAGAAAGCATTCCACTATATTTAGTGTTGGGAGATACATACAAAGTTGTTAATACTGGTTTAACACTCAGATTTAAAAGTTAATGTTAAAAATCAAAACTGGGGCCTCCCTGGTGGCGCAGTGGTTAAGCGCTGCACTGTGGAGCTGTCGGCAGCAGCGGGGAGATTCCCACATGGCGTGGAAGACCTCTCCTGCCTCACCAGCTGCTCCCCTCAGCAGTGTATTTCCGTTGATCTGCCTGTTCTGTTCCCCACTCTGTCTCTGGTGAACCCTCTCGCTGCCCCACGCCTCTGGCCTGTACCCCAGCTTGTATGCATAAGTAAATAAATCTTTAAAAAAAAATCAAAACTGGAAAAAGAATATATAGATAGATAGCAAGGTAGGTAACATTTAACTCTGCTTCAATGCCTGGCATCTTTCTTGAAGGAAAAAAAAGTGTTTTAAATATCAACACTCAAACAATAAGGTGAAGAGGAGGCAGTGTAAAAACATTCTGTAAACTTTAGAGATAGAATTATTGATACTCAGAAATATCTAGATTATTATAAATAATTCTATTTGGAAACTGAATAAATTAACTTATTGTATCCTAATAAAAAAACTGTCTCCCCAACACTTTTCATTTTTTAGCATAATTACCAGAATGAACAACTAACTGATGAAATGTTTTCTATTTTAAACAAATTACTTGGGGGGAAAAATTCTGCTTGTATGCAGACTGATACCACCCCCACCCCTAACAGATCCCCCCCACATCCTCCACATACAACTTAACAGAGAGAACTAACCCTGCATAGAAATCAGCATGAAATCAATACCTTTTATGTGGTCCTGAAAGCACCAATAAACCTATGGATATACCTACTGTGTCTTAGAAAAGTGTCACTGAGGTTTTTTCCCCCTGACAATAGTAACAAGGAAAGGGATTCAGGGGTAGCGGTGACATTTCAGTGATCTTTGGAAGACAATATCAAAAAAACACAAGGAATTCTCTAAGAGCAGCTGAGATGTGATAGCCATCATCTGAGATTTCAAGAGGAGGCGAGGGGGAGTGGCTTACAGTTGTCTTTCACATGTTCTTGCCTTTAAGGCAGGACTATGGACTGAATTACTTTTCAATATTCCTTCCATCTCTGGAATTTAAGTCCCTTGATGAAACCAGCATCGAAGTAGTCAGGGAACAAGATCAGGGTTAGGTAAGTACAAGGAAAGTTAATGGAAGAAATGCTGTTGAGTTGGCCACATAAGTGCTTTCTGAGAATACAATGCACTGACAATATAATAATGAAACATAAATTTGGTTAAAATCATGTTCAACAGGAACTATGGGTAGTCTTATTTGGACAACTGAATTGCTTGTATCCTGCTCTTTATTAGCATCAAATATTTACTGAGCATTCATAAGAGGCATGCTATTGTGCTAGGGGGTGGCATTAAAAAGTTTGAGTATAAGAAAGTCTGTGCCCTGAAAGTGCTTACATCTTCTGGGCGAGTTTGAGCAATAGCAAATGCCAAAGACTGCATCTAGTAACCACGGAGGATGGGAAGCTGGCAAGGATCTAGAATCAGAGCACTGAAGCCAGGAACATCTTCCAGACTGTTGTCTATCACTGCTAACCACAGAATGAAGGGTTACTGGATATCTGAACTTGGGCAGCAATATCAGACCTTTTCTAGCTCAGAGGAATTTAACCATTTGAATTATTGAACAGATTTCTTCAAGGAAGACAAGGTCTGTGGGAAAGGGCAAGTTGGAAAATTCAGCTATGCTTGAATTGCTAGGGATGGAGATACACATACACACATCCTCATCGCACACTTGAGAAAATCTGGTTCTTTTAAAATAGAAGTAGAATGTTTTGGACATCAGTTTACTAATAAACTAAAAATACAAATGTTGACTTAGCTAAAATTTTGCCAAAGCAATTAACCTTGAGCCAACTCCCCAAAACTAAGTATGGGTAACAACGACAGGAAAATAAAGCCAATTCTGCAATATTTTGCTTCGTTCAAAGAAACTAGAAAGCATACGCAACATTCAGGGGCAAAAAACACCCAAATGTTAAATTATCCCCTGCTGCTTGATGAACATGGCAAACCACAGAGCAAAAGATCCTCTTTAAAAAAAAGTTAGATGTTATACCTATTAGTGAAGAAAATTTAGGGAAAGCAATGCAAGTATAGAAAAGCTGAAAGGGAACAATTCAAACAGAAAGACTGCAGAGAGGGAAGCACATGCAGTTTGTAGACAAATTAAGGGCTGACAAACAGAGATCTACTGTATTCTCTACAAATAATGCTGAAGGGTAATCCAAGGATGAAGAAGTTAGGCAATATTTGCTAATGTAGTAGTTAACAGGGAATTGGGAAGAAACAGGAATGGAAATAGGGAAGGAAAATTTACCCTCAATGCCAAAATTTTCTCACAATCTATGTTACAGGAATAGCTTGTATGAAGGTTAATGCAGAAAATACATCTCAAGTGATGGAGGGATACATGCAGACGGACACTTAAGTTAAACAGTATGAAGGCTGTAAGGAAATTATTCTAAATCCTGAAACAAGAGCTGTGTTAACTCTCTGATAAAAGGGAAGTCATTATGTAAATCATTAACTACTAAGAAACCTCCTTACACCCTGTAATGTTCATCAAATTTTATTGCAATTGTGTACAAAGAAAATTGGAGACAAGCTGATGTATTCTGATATCATTCATTTTACCTAGTCTACGTACTCTGAGTACTCAATAGCTCTGTAAGCTTATTACCTTATATTTGTCCTTCTTGGAGTGGTTATAATCATAAAAAGCTATCCAGTACCGTGAATGGACTAGATAATTAGAATTACAATGACTGCCATCTGAATATACTGTGTCATAATTTCCTTTAAGCTCATTATTCTACTTGGTAACACCCACTCTCCCATCCTGTCTTATACTAAAGGCTGCTCTCCAAGGCAGATAGTACCACTTTCAAGTTTCTTAAGCAAAATTGAACTTATCTAAACCAATTTCTTGATTGATGGATGAGGTCGCTAATATTTCATTAGGTTCACTTACATGAACCGACTATATTTCTTTCATAATCATCTTTTTCTGTTCAGAAGTACACACATTTCTGGTTGAACTTGTTACAAGCCTATTTTGACATATAAATAAATGAAAGTAAACACTTTGCATAATGATTTTTTACTCCTTTGTAGAAGAAACATTTTAGAATATAATGATATACTGCTGCCTAATACATTCTTCTCAGAAGAAACCACGTCAGGCACAGCAAGGAAATGACTCCTGGAGCTAGGACTAGTGTGTCCACTGGAAACGATTACTCAACAGAATGAAATCACCCTCTCTATTAAGGGACAGAAATAATTATTTATTATGGCCCCCCTAAGGAATATCAGAAATCAATGATAGTATACAACTGCTACAGCTGAGGCCAAAGCAATCTATTGTGACTTTAGATTTTTGTTTCTCAATTTACTGTTTGTTCTTGGATTCACAATAATTAAGAACACACACACACACATACATGCATGTATTGTGTAGACACAGAACAACCTCACTCAATTTAACAATTATATATCTTCCTGGGAATTTCCAATTATTAAATTTGAGAAGGTTAATTATTACAATGTTTCTCTCTCTTTTTCATAATCACAGTTAACCTGAAACATTAATTTTCTACATAGTTCATTTTTTAACTTTAATAAAATTAATAATTTTTCTAATCTTTGAAGCATTATATAATTGATAGGGTGGTGTAAGGAAGGAATATAGGAAGCCTTTCCTAAAAAAATAGATCTTTAGATAGTTCTTGGGAAAGATCTTTAAAAAGGTATAAGCAGAACTTCATTCCCAGTATTTAGTTGACTAAATGTTCAGATAAATCCCTCTTCATGAAGAATATCTAAAAATAAAGAATAGAGCAATTTTTAAAATTCTTCTTAAAGTATGCTTAAGCTGGCAGTAAATTAAGGAAAACACAGACAAGAATCTCTGAAAAAGAACCATTCCCAGGGATTAGCCAGTCTTACAGCTGGTATTTACCCTGCGGTAGGGTGACTATATAATTTGTTGTCCAAACCAGGACATTTTTAAATATAAATAATTAAGCTGTAACAAACTCAAACTTTTCCAGGCAAGCCAAGACATATTATCACGCTACACTGAGGTCACTTGCTAATCCCTGTAGCAGTCTAAATTTTAACAGACCATGTCTGTATAGGAGAAGGAGACAAAGCCTAGGTCTAAACAGAGTAAGATACTGAGCCCTCAGAGATGCCAGAATAAAGCCCAGATGCACACAGGATGACCCTTCTAGTGGTTAGCTTAGAAAAAAGAGAGAGGGAGGAAGGGAGGAAGCTGTTCTGTAAAATGAGACAACCTTTTTTATTTGGAGCTTAACTCTTAGCAGAAATGAAAAAATATATTTTTTCTTTTCCTTATATATTAGTATAACCTACATATGAAATAAAGTATATACATTATAGATAAGAAAAAGAAAAGGGGAAAAGTCCTTTGAAAATTCCTAAGCACAAGATTACTTTTTGGGTTTTTTTGTTTTTGTTTTTGGTTTTTTTTTTTTGGTGAGAATCCATACCACCAGGGTACCTTGAAAAACCTGATATTAAAAATTATGTTTTAAGTGATCACTGGTTGGTAGTTTGTCCCTAAGTGTCAAGTCATCCATGGAAGAATACAGTTATAGGCAGGTCTCAAGCAGTTCTCACAAAAAGATTCCAAGGTATATGTACCCACAATAAAAAGACTCAGAAAAACATGAGAAAAGAAGCCTCAATGAGTCAGCAGAAACAAAAAACATCACAACCAGACTAGCAAACAGTGCAGACTCTAGACTTATTGAAAACGGAATATACATGTACGTGCTTAATACGTTTAGAGGAAGAGGAGACTGACAATGCAGCACAAGACTTTCAAAGCTGATAAAGCAAATAAATAGTTAAGAAAACCACACAGCACTTAGAGAAATCAAAAAATATATAACAGACACTGAAGTCAATGGGTGCCCTGGTGATGGGTGTGGTGTGTAACATACATACCTCTGAAGAAGTGTGAACTGATACCTCTGAATCATATACAGTATTGCAAACCAATGTTATCTCAGTTAAAAAAATATGAAAAAGAATAATATTTAAAAGTATATAAAAAAGAAATAGAATGAATGTGCTATCAGAAGATAAAGACAGACAGAAGTAGTGAAGTAAAAGCTAAAGAAATTACATAGAATGCAGGATAGAGACATAAAAAATGGAACAAGTAAAAGAAAGATTAAGACATGTGAAGTACGAAAAAGGCCTAACGTTAATCTAATCAAAATTACAGAATAAAGGATACCAGGTGAGTTCCCGGACAGCAGCCAGGCCACCCGGGGAAAGTTACACCCCTGGGGCACGTGCTCGAGGGGTTCCCAGAAGCTGAGGGGAGCCTGGATTGATCAACTGCCTCCACACAAGGCCGCCATCGCCCAGCTGAGCCCCCAGGCTTGCACAGGGACGTGAACTCTCAGGCACTCTAGGGGAAGTTCCCTTCCTCACTTGCCTGCTCCATCCCATAACGGGTGAGATCCCGGATGGCAGCCAGGCCACCTAGGGAAAGTTACACCCCCGGGCATATGCTCCAGGGGTTCCCAGAAACCAAGGGGAGCCCGGATTGATCGACCGCCTCCACACACGGCTTCCATCGCCCAGCTGAGCCCCTAGGCCAGCTGGGGAAGCAAACTCTTGGACACAAGGAACAGTCAGCACTCCATTTGTACCGGGTGAGTTCCTGGACAGGAGATTAGCCACAGAAAACAAGTTACACTCCCAGGTGACTGCGCAGGGGTTTCAAGGGAGTGAGGGGAACCCAGTTTGATCCACCACCCCCACTCCACTGCTGCCATCACAGACTGGGACCCCAGACCTCACCCAGGAAGCAGACTCCCAAGCATCCTAGGGGAAAGGTACATCACCCAATCCAACTAAGAGAAAATGAGTGCCATGCCAGGAGGATAGCCTTCACAGAGCAAGTTAAGCCCCCGGCCTCTGGCCTCAGGTTTTCAACCCTGATCCTAGAACACACTGGAGTAGGCCTCACGCATACACCACCACCTCCATCACCAGTGCCAATACTGGCTCTGAGCTGTAGCACTCGCGGGTGCAATAGGGGAAAATAATATTGTTGCCCACTGAAACTGAAAAAGTGAGCCCCAGTTGGATAGGATAACCTGCAGGTAGCTAGTGCAGACAGGGCACAGCCCTCAGTGCTAGGGTTCTCTGAACTGAGTAGAGCGGGCACTGAAACCACCAACCATCATGATCCCTGGTAAAGCACAGCCTCTATACCACTGTTGGAGCTGAGAACCACATAACCACCTTCTGGACCTTTGGAGTTAAAACAGAGGAAGAGGATCTCTACAGACAACATACCCATAGCATCACTACCCAGTGGTGGTTTGGCCTAGCAGGAATGGAATTGATCAGACCATTAGCCCATGACATCGAGGAAGGAGTACCCCGATGCCTGCCAGTACCAGTGCCACCATTTCCAAACAATTACAACAAATCAGAAGACAAACAGGGAGAAAGAGAAATACAAATAACCAAGTAAGCCCTCAGGGGAAGGACATACCGCAAAAAGAAAATCAAGTATCAGAACTCACCAACAATGACATGGAAGAGCTCTGCCTCTCAGATAGAGAATTTAAAATCATGATACTCAAGAAAAAAAATGAAGTGAAAAAAATAATGATCTGAAGAATGAAATCGAGACCCTAAAGAAGGAGAATAAGAGTCTAATAGAAGATCTAAAGAACCTTGGGAAAAGCAATGAAAGCAGAATCAATCATATGGAAGACTGTGTCAGCAAACTCGAAAATTCAGATAATAAAAGAATCAAAAAGGAAAAGGAAATAGAAGCACGAAGGGAAAAAAAATGAAAAAAACAATTCGAGAAATAGCTGACACCAGGAAGAAAGGAAATTTAAGAATTATAGGAATCCCAGAAGGAGAGGAGAGGGTCCAAGGAGGAGAGAAAATATTTAAGGAGGTGACAGAAAAAAAACTTTCCAAGTATGAAAATAGACATACAAGAAGCAAAAAAAGAACTCCAATTTACCATGATGTTAGAAGAACTACACCTAGGCATATGACAGTAAAACTCACACGAGTACAGGTTAGTAAAAAATATTGAAGCTGGCAAGGGGGAGGAAACAAATAACATAAACAGGAAAACCAATCAGGATGACATCAGACTTCTCCGAAGAAATGATACGGGCAAGAAGAGAATGGAGGGACATATTCAATAAACTCCAAGACAATAAATGCCAACCAAGAATACTTTACCCCGCAAAGATCTCCTTTCTCTATGAAGAAAGCATAAGGACCTTCCCAGACAGAGACTTCAGAAATTTGTCGTGACTAAACCCCCACTCCAAAAAAATACTACAAGAAGTCCTACCAAAACCAACAGAGGAATGAAAAAGAAGATCAGAATAAAACAAGAAATTAAAAAACAAAAAGATAAATAGAATGACAAATATAGATGCCAAGGTATCAATATTAACTCTAAATGTAAATGGACTAAACTCATCAATAAAAAGGCATAGAGTAGCAAGATGGATCAAAAAACAGAACCCAACCTTCTGCTGTCTACAAGAAACACATTTAACTACAAAAGATAAACACAGATTGAAAGTAAAAGACTGGAAAACAATCCTACAAGCAAATGGACCAAAAAAGAAAGCAGGGACAGCTATACTTATATCAGATAAAATAGACTTCAAACTAAAAAAGGTAAAAAGAGACAAAGATGGACACTACATCATGATAAGGGGGACAATTCAGCAGGATGAAATAACCCTAATCAACATATACTCCCCAAATGAAGGAGCACCAAAATATATGACAATTATTATCATACCTGAAAACAGACATCAGAGAAAATACATATATAGTACGAGATCTCAACATCCCACTCTCACCAACGGACAGATCAACAAGACAAAAAAATAAACAAGGACACTAAAGCTCTAAATAAAGATCCAGACCACATGGGCCTAACAGATATCTATAGGGCACTACATCCCCCAAAATCTGAATACACCTTTTTCTCAAGTGCATAAGGATCATACTCCAAGATCGATCACATACTAGGTCACAAAACAAACCTCAACAGATACACTAAGATCAAAATCATACCTACTATTTTCTCAGATCATAAAGCATCAAATTAGAAATAAACTATGAAAAGAAAAAAAGGAATCCTCTTACTTCATGGAGATTGAAACCCACATTGCTGGAAGATCACTGGACTAATGAGGACATCAAAGAAGAAATTAAAACATACCTAGAAATGAATGACAAAGAAGACACAACATTCCAGAATATATGGACGCAGCAAAAGCAGTAATAAGAGGGAAATATATAGCAATACAGGCTCACATCAAGAAACAAGAAACAACCCAAAGAAACAATCTAATTTCCCATCTCAAAGAACTAGAAAATGAACAACAAAAAAACCCAAAAGCCAACATAAGAAAGGAAATCATAAAAACCAAAGCAGAAATAAATGAAATGGAAATAAAAAAAATAATCCAGAAGATTAATGAAACCAAAAGCTGGTTCTTTGAAAAAATAAACAAAATAGACAAACCTCTAGCCAGGCTTACAAAGAAAAGATGGGAGAGAACACAAATAAATAGAATCATAAATGAAAGAGGAGAAATTACAACAGACACAGCAGAAATCAAAATAATAATCAGAAAGTACTATGAACAGCTATATGGAAACAAGTTCAACAACTTAGAGGAAATGGGCAAATTCCTAAAACTATACAACCACCCAAAACTAGATAAAGAAGATATAGAACATCTAAACAGGCCAATCACAAGAAGTGAAATTGAAACAGTAATCAAAATCCTCCCCAAAAACAAAAGCCCACGGCCAGATGGTTTCATAGACGAATTCTACCAAACGTTCAAAAATGAACTAATCCCTATCTTACACAAAATTTTTCAAAAAATTGAGAGGGAAGGAATACTACCAAACACATTCTATGAGCCAATATTACACTAATACCAAAACAAAGTCAACCCAAGAAAAGAAAACTACAGACCAATCTCTCTAATGAACACTGACTGATGCAAAAATATTCAACAAACTATTAGCCAACAGGATCCAACAATGCACCCAAAAGATAATACACCACGACCAAGTGGGATTTATTCCAGGGATACAAGGATGGTTCAACATCTGAAAATCAATCAATGTAATCCAACACATTAACAAAAAGAAAAATAAAAACCATATGATCATATCAATAGATGCTGAGAAAGCATTTGACAAAGTGCAACATCCATTCATGATAAAGGCCCTCAAAATCCTTGGGATAGAAAGAACATACCTCAATATAATAAAAGTCATATACAACAAACCCACCGCCAATATTATCCTCAACAGTGAGAAGCTGAAAGCCTTTCCCCTAAGATCAGGAACAAGGCAAGGATGTCCACTCTCACCATTGCTCTTCAATATAATACTGGAAGTCCTAGCCAGAGCAATGACAAGAGAAAGACATACAAGGAATCCAAATAGGGAAAGAAGAAATTATCACTTTTTGCAGATGATAGGATAATATACATAGAGAATCCGAAAAACTCCATAGAAAAACTACTCAAATTATAGACCAGTTTGGTAAAGTAGCAGGATACAAAATCAACACACAAAAATCAGTAGCCTTCCTATATACAAACACTCAGTCAGAAGAAAAAGAGAGTCATCCCCTTTAAAATTGAAACAAAAAAAATAAAATAAAATACCTGGGAATAAATCTAACAAAAGAGGTAAAGGACTTATACAAAGAAAACTGTAAGACCCTATTAAGAGAAATAGAGGAGGACACAAAAAAAATGGAAAGATATCCCATGTTCATGGATTGGAAGAATTAACATTATCAAAATGGCCATACTACCAAAAGCAATTTACAGGTTCAATGCTGTTCCGATAACAATCTCAATGACATTCTTCAAAGAAATAGAATAAATTCTGATGAAATTCATATGGAACCACAGAAAACCTTGAATAGCCAAAGCTCTCCTCACTAAAAAGAAAGAAAATGGAGGGATTACATTCCCAGATTTCAAACTATACTACAAAGTCATAAAAATTAAAACAGCATGGTACTGGAACCAAAACAGAAGCACAGACCAATGAAATCGAATAGAAAACCCAGAAGTAAATCCACATACCTATGGACAACTAATCATTGAAAAAGGAGTGAAGAATATACAATGGAACAAGGTTAGCTTGTTCAATAAATGGTGCTGGGAAAACTGGACTGCTACATGCAAAAAAATGAAGCTAGACTACTACCTCACACCATGCACAAAAACCAACTCAAAATGGATAAAAGACCTGGACGTAAGACCTGAAACCATAAAATTTACAGAAGAAAATATAGGCAAAACTCTACACGATATACATCGCAACAAAATCTTTAAAGACACATCCCAAAAAGCAAAGAAAGTCAAGGAAAAGATGAACAGATGGGACTACATCAAACTAAAAAGCTTCTGTACAGCAAAAGAGACAATAATCAAAATAAACAGACACCCTACTAATTGGGAGAAAATCTTTGCACACAATACAACTGATAAAGGACTGATAACTAAAATCTACAAGGAGCTCACACAACTCAACAAAAACAAAGCCAATGACCAGTCAAAAAATGGGCAGAAGAGCTAAAAAGCCACTTCTCTAAAGAAGAAAAGCAAATGGCCAACAGCCATACGAAAAAATGTTCAACATCACTTATAATCAGGGAAATGCAAATCAAAACCACAATGAGATACCACCTCATGCCAGTGAGAATGGCGCACATCAAAAAAAACAGGCAACAACAAATGCTGGTGAGGATGTGGAGAAAAAGGAACTCTTCTGCACTGCTGGTGGGAATGCAAACTGGTCCAACCACTATGGAAAGCCGTATGGCGTTTCCTCAAATTAATAAACGTGGAGTTACCATACGACCCAGCAATATCACTTTTGGGAATCTACCCAAAGGACACAAAAACACTAATCCAAAAGGAAACATGCACGCTTATGTTTATTGCAGCACTATTTACAATAGCGAAGGTATGGAAACAACCCAGATGCCCAAAAATAGATGACTGGATAAAAAAGATGTGGTACATATACACAATGGAATACTATTCAGCATTCAAAAAAGATAAACACATGCAATTCACAGCAACATGGATGGAACTAGAAGGGATCATGCTCAGCGAAATAAGCCAAAAGGAAAAAGAAAAATATTGAATGGTCTCACTTATAACAGGAATATAGGGGAACCAAATAAAAGAGCAACAATCAGTGAGAGAGGGGGCAGGATTGGGGCTCAGAATGGGGGAGAGGGGAGCACAAGGGACTATGGTGACCGTACACAGGTGAACTGGTGGTGGGAATATACAGTAATGTAAAAGTCACACACAAAAAAAATTTTTTAATTAAAAACAACAACAACAACAAAAAAAACACACCAAAATTATAAAGAATGAGAGGCAATATTCAATGACACATCAGATGGCCACATTCCAGACTACTGAAAGACTAACTCACAATAAGTAAGCCCCAAAGAACCTCAAGTAGGCTATCTAAACACATAGTAGGGAGGCTGAAGGCCTTCAAAGCCAAAATGTAGATACAGAAAGCAGCCAGAGGAAAAAGATAATATGCAGAGTTTATTAGGCCATTATACTTTGAACAGTAGCAATGGAAGATGGTAGAATATTATCAAAGAGCTGAAGGGAAAATAAGCATTGAGTAAAAGTTCAATGCTGCTGAAATCCCTTTAAACCTCACTAAAAAGGCTTTTTTAAAAAGTCAAAGGACAGGAAGAAATGGAACCAGCCTTAACACATCACTGTGAAATTTTGGAAAATTAGACATGGAGAAAGGCTTAGAAACTTACAGAGAAAGACGGACATACAGACGAAAACAGGTCTTAAACAAACAAACAAAAAAAAACAGGTGTTAGAGCAGCTTCACATGACTCAAGAACACTGAAGCTGGAAAGCAGTAGGAAAATACCTTCAAATTTCAGAAGGAAGATACGTCTAATCTAGAATTCTATGTGTAGACAAAGTGTCAAGCAAAGTGTGAGGGTAAGACATTTTCAAATATACAGGTGTCAGAAAGTTGATTTCATATGAATCTTTCTTAGAAGGTTGCTGAAGAATATTCTCTACCAAAATGAGAACTACCTACTCTTTAATACAGGAAACAGAAGATACAGCAAAAAAGAAAATCAAAGGGAATCTCCAGGATGGCAGTGAAGGGGATGACCACTGTGCAATATGGATAGAAGGCAACCAATCGGAATGGCAACAGCAGTGTCACTCAAAAGACAGGAATGCTGACAGTTCTCATTCACCATACCCACAACAAGGGTAATCTTTGTAATCTGACAAAACTTCCGGAGGGTCTGTTCTACTAAAGCAGAGAGTGAACCAAGAAATGGGAAATAGGAAATTTTTAAAAAGAAAGAATCCAATTCAGGAGGAAGGTGAAGAAAATTCCAAGGATAACAATAAAGGAGAGCTCTAGAACAAGAGCCGTGTATAAGGCTCTAAGAACAAGAACAGAGGTCTCCAGGAAGGCTATTTTTATATGGGGGAAAAAAGGAACTGAGAGAGTGCTCAAAGAAAATTTTATTTAGAGCTTATGGAAGGTGTGAAAAAAGTCATCAATAGCCACTAAAAACTATGTCAAAGGAAAACAAACAAAAAAAAAAAAGAAAGAAAACTTAATCATATTCCATACACTTGGGTGTGAATAATATGTACATGACAACAGTAAAATTCTTTGACTATAAATTATAATCTATTTATATTGGAAGGATGGGAAATAAAAGCATAGGCAATAACAGTTTAAGTGAGTCAAACTCTCATTTATATTTTAAAAAGGCAGTTAATAAAAAATGACCATAATTGATCAACCAAAGGAAATGCTATTGTTGAAAATTTTAGGTATTTGAGTAAAAGAGTAAGACATAACTAAAAGAGTGAGTCATTACCTTTAGAGATGTAGTCTCTACTCAATAAGGATGGGTGAGGGTGGTAACACCACTATATGTTTTTTAGTGCTATTTGACTTTTTAAGTCTTATGGTATTTGATAAAACAAATATAAGCCTACAAAATTAAAATATTTTCAGGAAAAAGAGTGATATAACTATAGAATTTTCAGAATTTCAAAATATTTTTACACAAAGAAAAATAACAAGAATTCACTATCAACAAACTCTTACTAAAGGAAATTTTGAAGAATATATTTTACAAAGAAGGAAAATTATTCCAAAAGGAAGATTTGAGATGCAGGAAGGAACATTGGGCCCAATCTATAAAATATTTGTGGGTAAAGTTAAATACAGAGAGACTTAGTAAAATAATATGTCACATGTGTGGGGTAAAAGTTCAAGGTACATAAAAAACTGTGGGAAAGTACAGAATACAGGTAAGATTAGAGATGATGGGAATTAATGTATTCTAAGGTCCTCACAGTCTAAGATGACATTACAGACAGATTTATTTCCAGCTAGTAAGTTTTAGATACATGTTAAAATTTCAAAAATCAAGTGTAAATACTAAAATGGAAACCAAATGGGCAACCTCCAAATTAGATGAGGGAAGCATGAGAATGAAGGAAAAACAACAATAATAACAAAACCAACATTTAAAAAAGGAAAAAAAGGAATACTAGAAGAAATTTCAAAGAAAAAGCTGGACAGATAGAAGCAAAAAATAAAAAGAGAGAGAGAGAGAAAGAAAAGATATAGTTGAAACAGATCAATTAGGAATTACAACCAATGAACATGGACTAAATTTTGTAGTTTAAAAATTAAGACAACCAAACTGAAAAAAAATTAAATTCAATGATATGCAGTTTATAAGAAGCACAATGAATCAGCATGAAGGAACTCTGAAACTAAAGTTATGGGATATATCAGGTATATATGCAAAAATTAAATAGTATCAGACCAAACAATCATCAAAGTAAAAAGCATTAAGAAAGAGAGTAATTACATCTTGATAAAATTTCATTTTACAGGAAATACATATCAATTTTAAATGTCTATGTATCTAATAACATAGCTTAGAAATACATGAAGCAAAGAGACAAACTATGAAAACTGACAAATTCATTGTCATTGGAAGATTTAGCAGGTCTTTCTCTCAACTGTTGATAGACCAGCCAAATAAAAAGAAAAAAAATATACTATTTGGGCAATAATTTTACAATAATGTGGACATAAAGAGAATAATGTTCCTAATAACTGGAAAATACATTCTTTTCAAGCACAAAAAAGTTTTATTACAATAGAAATAAAAGACTATAACTGAGGCAATGATCAATAAATTTTAAAGGGTCATTTCGACATGGGTTACATTCTGTAACCACAATTAATTAACTGGAAAACAGTAAACACACACACACACTCGCCTTAAGATAACTTAAAATAAAACATACATTTGTAAACTAGATATATTTCTAAATAGCCTATAAGTCAAATAAGAAATAAGTTATGGAAATTAAAAAAAACATAGCTATGAAAAACAATGAACATAACACTAACACTTGTGGGATGATGTCACTGAAAATGGAGGCATAAGAAATTCCTGGGCTCTACTGCTTCACGAAAATGAGGGGGCAGAAACTTGAAGAAATCAACTTTTCCAGAACTCTGGAATCTAATAAAAAACTTAACAAGTAGGGGAAGACTAGGAGAAGGAAAGCAGCGCTGCAGTGGAGGGTGCTATGAGGCCTTACATTGCCTACTTACTACCCCTCATACCTTGGGTTGGCAGCAGACAGGAGGGGAGCAGTCCAGACTTTTCTGGTCCAGGGCTCTAATGCTGGGGGGAGCCATAAGGACCTCATTCCCAAAGAACTGTGGTTGTGAGTTTCAACTTTAAAGACTGGCACAATGGTTTGCTTTTCGTTTGCCTAGCTTAGAACATTCCCAGGGTTCATCAGTGGTTTCTTCCAAAATGGCTTTTACTCAAAGCATTTAAAGACACAATTATAATCAGCCTGGAGTAAAGACCACACACAGGTGAGACTGATGACAGATGCATTGAGAAGCCTGAGAAGGAGGAGGTTAGAAAAGGAGATAGGTGGGGGACTTTTTAAAACTTCTTGCCTATATGGGGAACAGAGAAGACCATGGGTATTCCAAGAGCTGGGTGCAAGCATAGAAAGGCCTGAGGAATCTTACAGCTTTCTTTCACCTCTGGCTGGCCTTCATGCTCTGTGAGACCAGGGAGTAAAGATAAGCAGGAGTTGTAAACAGCCTTGCTAAGTGTTGAAGCAGTTCCCCAGTATGTCACCAACCTGGGAGAGATCTCTTAACTCTTTTTGGTTCCAAATATTTAAGGAAACCGAAAACATTGCTGACTACTAAACAAAAGAATACAGACTTCAATGGCCACATATAACAAAAAAAAAAAAATTACACTCTTTAAAAAACTAGTTTTAATCTGTCATATGATCCAGTAATTCCACTCCTCGGTATCTACAGACGCACACCCATGTTCACTGCAGCACTATTTACAATAGCCAAGTTACACAAAGTGCCCAAAGGATGGATGAGTGTATAAAGAATATGAGTTACAGGTACACAAGGGAACACTACTTAGCTATTCATAAAGATGAAATCTTACCATTTGTGACAATACGCAGGGAACTGGAGGAGATAAGACTAAGCAAAAGGAGAAAGAGAAAAACTGGATGATTTCACTCGTGTTTAATATAAAGAAACAAAACAGATACAGACAAAACTAAATCAAAATAAGCCCTAGAAATTGGACAGCAGAACTGAGGATATCAGAAGGGGAGGGTGACAGTGAAGGAGCAAAGCAGGGAGAGAGCCCAATGGACTATGTGGAGGATTATTGATGCTTTGGGAGTGGGAGTAATGTGGTAACATACATCTGAAGAAGTGTGAACCTACAGCCTTAAATTATATACAATATTGTAAATGAATGTTGCCTAAAAAAAATGATTTTAAAAATCCAGTTACATTGCAATAGGAAGAATACATACAATGAGAGAATATTTTAATTACATATTTTTCTAACATTTCACAAAAGTCCATCAAAATTACTCATTTCAGCAAACTAGTGGGATGTAAGGTACAAAACTAATTGATTTAGACACCAATTTTGACAGACTTTGTAATATTTTCCTTACTTTTCTAATACCAACTCAGTGGAATCAGAAAACAAAAATAAAACAAAGTTTAAATTGGGCAGTATCTACTACACCCATTATTTGGGGCTTCTTAGCTGCCTTTTTTATCTTGGTCCTTCTGTAAGGACTTAATGGAAGCCAGGTAAGCTGACATAGTCTAACTGTCCAGGAAAACCTGCCTGGGCAATTGCAGTTGAAAAGGGTACTTCATTCACTTTGTTCCCACTTAGTTTAGGATCTCCATCCTAGAGGCAAAGTCACCTGGAGAAATGAGTTTTGGCTGCTGTAGGCAGAGAAGGAGAGATGTAGGAGCTATCTTGTAGTTACTTACACTAATATATACTCACTCAGTGTCACATTTTGACTCCTTTGCTAATAATATAGTGGTTCTATTTTCTAATTTCTTTACAAATTATAAAATTTTAAAAGGTTTATACTAAGAATGAAAAATATATTAAAACAACCTAAGTGTCCTCAAATTACTAAAAATGGATCTACCATATGACCTAGCAATTCTACTCCTAGGACTCTGCTCAAAGGGCACAAAACATTAACTCAAAAGGAAATTTGCACTCTAATGTTTACTGCAGCACTATTTACAATAGCTAAGATTACATGTAAACAACCTAAATGCTGCAAAACAGATGAATGGATCAAAAAGATGTGGTATATATATACAATACTACTCAGCAATCAAAAAAGATGAACTCATGCCATTTGCAGCAACATGGATGGAGCTAGAAGGGATTATTCTCAGTGAAATAAGTCAGAAAGAAAAAGAAAAATATCAGATGGTTTCACTTATAGGAGGAATATAGGGAAACTGAACAAAGTGTCAAAAAGACAAAACTAGTAGGCAAATTATAGATCTGAGACATACAACAGGAGAGAGGGAGAGGGAGAGGGGTCAAGCCGGGAGGGAAGAACACAAGGGAATATGGTGACGGTTCATGGGTGATGTGGTGGTGGGAGATTTATGAGAACTATACCTGAGGGGACAAATCAAATGTTATACAAAAATGAGTAACAATGTAAGGGAATAAACCAAACCCAAGTGTTTTTTAAAAGTATAACCAGAGTTTATTTTTGTATTCACTTCAACATAGGAAGTAAAAATCATTTAATGAAAAGCTTTAAAAAGTACATTAAAAGACCTCTTACAAGCAAACAACAACCACCTAACAAGCAGCAACAACAAATTCCTGGAACGGGGGAAAGTCTGATTTTTAGAATTGTCAAATTTTTATAATATTCACAATGTCCAGCTTTCAGGAAAAAATTACAAGATATGCAAAGAACCAAGGAAGTACAGTCCATTCATAGGAAAAAAAAAAATAATAGAAACTGTCCAAGAGGAGGCCCAGGTATTGAACTTAGTAGACAAAGACTAAAATTTGGAGGCTAAAGCTAATGTAGCCCTTGGTGGGAAGGAAATCTATAATTAAAAATACTTCTACTAGAAAGAAAAAAATACTAAAAATGACTGAATTAAACATTCAATCGATTTGCTGCTGTTAAATTGTTAGAAAATCAGCAGCAGTAGAAAGAACTCATAAGGGTAAGAACAGAAACTGCTGACACAGTGATCCGATACAGAAAATTAAAAAAAAAACAAAACTGACTCTGAAAAGATTGACAAAATTTCAACTAGATGAAGAAAAACTGAGAAACGAGGCAAACAATATTAGGCATGAGAAAGAACATAATTACAATGTTGAAGAGATTAAAAATATAAGCAATTATGAATAACTTTAAGTCAATAAATTTGAAAAGTGAATTAAAATGGAAAAAATTCTAGAAAAAAGTAAATTACTAAAACTGATGCAACAAAAAACAGAAAGCAGAGGGGTCCTTTAAACAGTAAGATATCTAATTAATAGTCTTTCCATGAGGCCCTGGAGATTTTAACAGTGAATTCTACCAGCCATTCAAGAAAGACAATTTTCATATTACGCAAATTCTTTCAGGAGAAAGAGGCAATATTTCATCACGCATTTTATGAAATGATTAAAAAAAAATCAGATAAGGAAAGTAAAAGAAAATTTAGTTGATCTGACTCATAAATACATATGCAAAATCAGATAAAATTTATCAAACAAATCCAGTTAATCTGAATTAACTTTTCATCAGATATAATCCAGGAATGCCAGTCATGTCCAACATTAGTAAACAATACAATATAATTTACGCCATTAACTTTAAAGGTTAATAGCCATATAATCATCTCAACTTTTCTAGACAAAGCAGTAGATAAAATTGAACCACTATTCAAAAATTTTAAAAACACTTAGTAAACGAGAAACACAAGGCAATTTCCTTAACCTAGTAAAGAATAGTCATCAAAATTGTATTAGCAAGTCTTTTTAAATGATAAAATAAAAGCATTCTCTTTAAAATTTAAAGACAAACAGGAGAAGATGAACACCATTGCTCTTTCTGTTCAATATTATCTTGAGAGCTTACAATCAGAGTAAGTGGAAGAAAGGGAAAAACAGGAAATTATTATCCATGTTAGAAAAAAATCCACCAAACTACAAATAATCACGATAAATAAGAAAGCTTATCAAAGTCGCAAGATCAAACTCCCAAAGTCAGTTCTTTTACTACACATTTTGTAATAACATTCATGACATATTGAATTAAAAGATACTTCAAAAATAGCAACAAAGATATGTCACTACTAGGAATGAACCTAACAAACATGTAAGATGCAGAAAAAAAATCACAAAATTTTATTGAGTGATAGTAAAGAACACCAAAATAAATGGAGAGACATGTCTGTGGACAGGAAGACCCAATACTGTAAAGATGCTAAAAGCACTGTTAACGCTTGAGCTCTAAAACTCAGTGATGAGTTATGGGTCTACATTTGATTAAAATTTATTATTTAATGTGGACATAAATAATATATGTACCCTTTTGTATATATGGTATATTTCATACGAATTTTAATGTTCAGGTAGTCTTAATTTAAAGAGGTTTAAATTTTTTTTCAGAAAGCAACTTTACAAGTGTATCAAATGTTTAGCCACCCCCACCAACTTTTATACACACACACACACACACACACACACACACACACACACACACCACTCAATGATAGTTGAAGGACTGAAATAAGATCACAAAGTACAATGGCAGCAATGGCAATGGCAAAGATGTTTGGGCAAAAGACCTGGGTTGATAACTGAAAAGATAAGCAGGGGCATGAATTTTGGATGAAATGTTGCCCAAATTCAAGGATAACTGAATGGGCTTGAGCAGAGACAGGGCCTTCTGTACTGAACAAGTGTCTAGGTACATAGGAACACAGTATCTCTCCTCAGTCATATAAAATGTGTCCCGGCTCCACCACCCCCCCTCACCACACACACACTTTGCTGGCATTATCAGGGCTCAGTGAGAAAATGTTAAGCCTAATTTTAATGGCAACAAATAAGGCACAGTGGCTCTGACTCAGTTGCAAGATAAGTGCAAAATTGCGTTTATTCTATCCTTAAATCTCACCTTTAAAGTTCCTTTTTTCCTTTAAGCTTGCAATTGATTCTTTCTGTAAAGTGTCTTGTGATACTGTGAATTAGGCTATATAAAAATAAAGCACACTGCATTATATAAGTTTTACTGCTTCTCTGCTATAACTTCAAATGTGCCTGATTCTCCAGGCCTAATTGTGTATCTTTAGACTTACTGAGTAGTTTTCACCTTATGAAGAATTCAATAAAATAGTATTTAAAAAGACAAAGACTGCTGTCAGATATAAATTTCTTTTTATCTTTTCTTTGAGCCTTGGTCTTTGGCAAATGGTTCTTGGATATGCAAACTATGTTCTAGTACCAAAGCCTGCTTAGCTCATACACAGAGTTAGATCAGTTAGCACTTACAAATTAAATAACCATCTCCAAAAGACATATTAGAAGGTCTTCACAGCTAGCACTGCCTAACATAATTGGTAAGGAAAATCAACCTTTCCAGGCCATAAAAGACAAGAAAACAATTTGACTGGGGTATATTTGATAACTCATGATTTAAATGTCACAATAGAACAATGATTGAATGGGGGGGGCAATTTCAACAGAAAAACATTCCTAGCATAAAAGACCACTCTCTGTCTCATTTTTCATGGAATATGCTGACAAGAATACAATTCCTCAAATCAAATCTAAATGTTTCAGATCCTTTTAGCTTTGACCTCAACTATTTGCTATGTGATTTCAACTTCAGCTTTTGCAAGGTTGTTGAAAGCATGTTAAAAGCCTAAGGTCTACTACAGCATCATTTCTGGCATCCCTGAATGTATTCATGACCAGTGATCATGTGAAATGTAGATTCCTATAAAATCTAATTAAAATAGCAACCAAAGTAATATGAACAAGTGTGCCATTTAGACTTACTTTCAAATAGAGGTAAGCATGTTAGATGTAACTTGGTATGACTGCTCCTTCTGTATTTTTTATATGACCTCCTAATAAACAGCTGAAGTTTGTATTTGGAATTACTACTGCAAGAGTAAAATGCTATAATAATAATAATAATTGTATAGGATTATTTACTTTATGCACAAATTAATTATTAAAAGCCATAACGCTCAAATAAATGGGGAGATAAATTACTACTGCAAACATTAAGAAACAGATATACTAGATATCTTTAGGAAGAACACTATATGCTTTTAGAATCAAAATATGTCCATAAAATTAAAAAATACTGGGTCAACTATAAGATTAAATAATACCATAATTCTAAACCTTACAGTATTATTTGGTAAACTATTATGCATAACCTTAGGCAAAAAATCTCTAGCAATTTAGTCCCATTTAGGATATAAGTTTCTAGCAACAATTATATTTGAGAAATCTTCATGTCATGTAAGGATAAATTTAGGTAGATGTGAACTTTGCCACCTCAAAATTTCATAAGGAAAGAACATATAACAACATCCATGATAAATTACCTTCAATATAAATGGAATAAAATCAAAACAAGGAAGAATACAGATCGAGAGGAAAATCAGTTGCCCCCGAATATCATTCTCTTCCTCAGAGTTCAGTTGAAAGAGTCTACTACTATGTAATCCAGAGTCCATAAGATCAGTTAACAAGTGATCAGTTAACAGTAGGTGAGAATAACTGATTGCTCTTTTACCCAGTCAAATTTTTTGAATTGTCACTACTAAAATATAATAGGATTACAATGATCTTTATATCTGGGATATATTTTCAGATTTAGTTTATTTGCCAAAAGTCCACTATACTTGTGGACTCTCAATTTTCTATTTGAGCAATGCACCTATAAAGTGCATTCTCGACTGTATGGTAAGAAAGGATACTTGAAGATGGAACAATGAAGGACTTTAAGAACTTACTCTTAGACATTCACCATACTAGGAACTTCAAAGTAAAGAATCAAATCCCATTTTTTTTTTCAAATAGAAAAGGATTTCTTTTTCATATAAGTCTGAATGAAAATCTTTACATATTTGTTTGCAGTAGGGAGAGATAACATTAACTCTAGAATTAGAAAACAAAACCTGAATGAAGGTGCTCATGTACCTAATATGCATTATTCAGCAGCCAGTATTTGGTCAGTGTGACAGAGATTATGAGTAATGGCCATAAAATAGAACATGGATTTGGGATAAACCTTGTAAAAGTATATCTTTCATGTTGTTCCATCTATGCCCAGAGAAGAAAATCAGCCAAACAGATAAGCTATTCCACTAAATTCTTGGGAAAAGAATTTGCCCAGATGCCAAACACATTCATGCAGAATCATAAAAGAGAAGAGCGAATTCACAGTGTGTTAGACATTTGTGGCAAAAAGGCCTGAAAACCAAGAGAGAAAAATGATGGTCCATTTCATCAGCATTCTATGTTCTCAGAAGTAGGTAGCATCACTCTGATTTGAAATGCATGTGCTGACCTCACACTGATAGGATGTACCAATTCTACCTTCTCAGATACCCTTTCTAATCATAGTCTATAGGGCTATCGAAGAAAGTGAAATGTAATCTCCAAGTGAAAAATGAAAAATGATGGAAAAAGTATTTTTCTCACTCAAGTGAAATCTGGTTTTATGATGCTCTTGCTCATGAGACATCTGTTAGCATATTCAGATTTAAATGTTCAGATGTGCACTTTGTGCCAAGAAAATGCTTCCAGTATAACTGCCCTGACAAAAAGTCTGCTTTAGGAAAACAGCTTTGAGGTTCACAGTTTAATTGGCTGGAGCCTGACCATGCTGTTGGGACTAGGGCCCCTCTCCTATTTGACTTGCACCATGACAGCACATCAGTTCTCAATGCAGCATCAGTTCCACAGCATCAGGCGCCGTTTCGTTTTGCTTTTTTATTTAAAAAAAAAAAGAAAAAAGGACAAACTTAGTACTTATAAATAGCCATTAAGATTACAGTCTATTTAAGACTTTCGTAATGATTTGTTTTACAGCTTTGTGTTTTTCACTGAAGAAAGGGTAGCAGAGATGCTGTGGAATAAAGAGCTATTTGTGTATTTTCTGCACACCCTGTATTAGCTTTGTCCTATCCCTCTGCTGTATTACTAGAGTTGATATTGACTGAAGGTGAATATACCAAATAAATTTCGTGTGCTTAGAGATTTGATACGGTCCTTTTCAAATGAAGTGTGTTGAAAACAGCAGTCCACATCAATCCTTAGGCCAGCAGTTTCTTGCATAGTAAAAATAACACTCATTCTGTTTCTAAACTTTAACCTTCAAATGACTGTGTTTCTAATAAGCACTAATAACAAAAACCTGAGAATCATTTAAACCCCTTAAGTCAAAGTTAAAACCTTCATGACTTCTGAAATATTAAAATGTCATCATAAAAGTTACATTTTAAAAGGGATTACATAAATTGTGTTTTATGATGCACTGTCTTCTCCTTTCTCACAAATGAAAACCAAGTTGTGTTGGACTACAGCTTTCAAGCTAGCAAAAGATATTTTTAAATAAAGAGAGAAATACAATAGTAAGTACAATAGTAATTTTTTTAGGACTATGTAATGTACCAAACTCTCCACTTGATCTTTTAACTGTCTTTAACTAGCAGGCAATCTCATAATTTACAGTATAGAGATTAATTAATAGAGGTGAGAATTTAATAAAGAATCTTTTGAACTTATTTTCATCACATTTTAAAGACATATATTATATCTAGAGCTACATTTCTTTCTGCTTACCCTTGCTGGGGAAGTTTCATTTCTTTTAACTCAATACATAAAATCTGCACCTTTGTCTGCCAGAGAAATATGCTCAAGACATGGTCTGTTTCATGGCTTGATACACCACAATAAATTGTTAATGATACATTACTGCACCAAAACCAAGCAAATGCAATGCCATATTCTTTGTACATTTCAAATAGAGCCAGGGCATTTTGAATATACTCCTTTTAACCCTTCAACATCAACATCACCACTAATGAATGTGTTAAAAACGTTCTGTGTTACATTTTGATGGATGTTCATATTGGTTCACAACTACCTGTGCTTTACAGTGGCTTTATATTACACAAAGATTTTATGAAAAATATGCAGAAATTGTTCATCATCTTTTCCAAGAACAATTACTCAAATCCAGAAAAGCCCAAACTGATTAACGTTAGCAAATATGGTAGAGAAATGGCACAAAGGATCAAAAAACTAACACATCCAAAACAGTAAAATATTGAATGAAAATTTAGATGTTTTAATTTAACATGTGATAGCTTTAAAATCCTGTGCAATGTGAATATTAAGCTATACTGGAGTGTACATTTTAAAGGTTATATTTTCTTTCTGGCTTTTGGTGCTTCAAGCTTCATGTTGGTGATTTATGATTTATATTGTCAGTCAAAGCCCTTAATAAAAATACAGCTTTATGTCATTCTGCTGGGAATAGGGATTTTCCTTTCTCTCGGAAGAGTCCCACATACATATTGAATATATTCTACTAGTAATTATGAAATATGAGGTGGCGGGGTCGTCACTGATTGGTATCATATGCCACTCAAATTTCTTTCTGATAGTACAATGAAATGATTAGAAACACCTCTCTGCTGGTACCATCACATATCTGAATGTGCAGGGCCATCAAAACACAGACGACTTTCAGAATATCCCAGAGAGGTAGAGACACTTCCAGCGATTTTAACAGTACAGTCATAGCAGGCTCCTGGGAATAGGGAAACCTAGCTTTCCTTCACCAGTTTGCCTCACACATTAATCTCCATCATGTGGTCAAAAAAACTATTTTCCAAAGTAGGGTACATGTCCCCAAGGGACTGGAGGACTCTAATTCATTGACCACAAAAAGAAAATACTAGCATTTACATTATATTATGTATCTTTACTGTATACTCTTAGAATGTCTATGATTTTGTATGTTTTATAACATACATAATAGTATAGGAATATATGTACATAGTTTATAAATTAATAAATACACTTATATCAGGGGTGCCCCTTTGAAAATCTTTAAAATAGCTTTAGTAAGATATTATTCACATACTTTACAATTCAACCCATTTAAAAAGTGCGGTTCAGAGGTCTCTAGCATATTTACAGGAGTATAACCATCACCATAATCAATATTAGAACATTTTATCACCTCAGAAAAGTAACTCTGTATCTTTTAGCTATAAACCTCCTTACTCCCACCATCACCCTAGCCCTAAACAACCACTAATCTATTTTCTGTCTATACAGATTTGTCGATTTTGGACATTTTGTATAAATGCAATCCTATAATGAATGATCTTTTGTGACTGACTTTTTTTACTTAGCATTTCATTTTCAAGGTTCACCCATGCTGGAGTATATGTCTGTACCTCATTCCTGTCAAAGACTGAATAATAATCTGTTGCACAGCTATACCACATTCTCTTTATCCATCAAGTGATGGACATTAAGTGATGGAAGGTGGGGTATTTCCACCTTCTCTCTATTGTGAATAATAATTCTATTAACATTCATGTTCAAGTTTTCATGTGGCCATATTTTCATTTCTATTGGGTATACACTAAAGTGGAACTGTGGGTTCACACTGTAACTGTATTTAACTTTTTGAGGTACTGTCAGACTATTTTCCATTGTTACCAGCAGTTTATGAGAGTTCCAATTTTTCTGCACTCTAGCTACACATGTGGTTATCACAATTTTGATTTTAACTGTCCTACTGAACATGGGTAATATTTCATTGTAGTTAGGATTTGCATTTTCTAGTGACAAAAGATGTTGATCATCTTCTCATATGCAACATATTTTGCATAGGCAACCATTTGTTAATGGTGTACAGGGATCAAAAAACTGGTGAGACCACTGGTATAAAGTTCCCCAACAATCCCAGGAGCAGTTATCTAGTGAAAACCCCAAAAGAGCATTCTGAAGTAAAAATAGTAGCTTAAAACATTTAGCACTTCATGGATAATTTAAAAAGAATATCCACAGCTGGCATATAAATCAAGACAAGAAGCGTGTGGGGGGTAACCAAAGATCAACCAGTGTGGAAAAAAGATTTGACTAGATGCAGAGATCTAGACACCACCTCCAAAGCAAGGGCATTCATTATACAGCTCTGAGAAACAGGCAGAGATAGCACTCTCGCTGTCACCACTACTTACTCTTATGACAAAGAAGTGGCAGCAGCAATGCTTTCGTTACTTCCTGGACATGCCATCAAGAGGCCATGAAAGGCAATTTCAGTAACACCTCTGAGGGAGTCACTCTACAAGGACCAATCCCTAGCGGCCACTGCCTGTCTCTGTAAATACAAACAAACAAGCAAGCAAAAACCAAAAAAACCACCAAACTATACAGAATGTAACATTGCAATTTAAAGAGTGGCCACCTTTTTTTTTGGACCAAAATTATATTCACTCTATATTTTGTTAAAATGCCACAACAGTGATAGTCAACTTAACAAAATGACTTTTGGAAATTGCACAGGCTGGTAAGATCCAAAAATCAGAGAACTCTGGCTTTGGATATCTTCTACTCTAGAATAGACTTATGTTCTCCCTAACTTACTCTACCCATTCCTGCTTTCATATGCCTGTTCTTGCTGTTTTCCTAACCCTGGAATATAAAGTCTTTAAATTCTACGGATTTGTAAAGGCTGAATCTCCTATTCATTCCTTCAATCAATCTGTTGGTCAGTTTACTCAAATACCTACTGACCATCTAAGTGGATGGCACCATGTATGACTCGAAGAATTAGGAGGAATGGATATGCCAAAATGATGAGCACATGAACCTTACTCTCAAGTGTTTAATATACTATGTTCTCTATAAGTCTTCAGTAATAGACCAAAACTTTCTAAATCACACCATCTGTTAATGGAACTAGGGGCCAGCTGATTTAAAATCAGAGCTGTTTTGGAAAACCTAGCACAAATAGGTCACAGTAGTCTCTTAGAGCAGGTTTTTTGGATGAGTTAGTACTTTAAAAAGGAGAGAGGGCAATAATCAAGGTTTGTACCTTAAGTCAGATCAGTGAGGCAGAGCTTCCTATCTCTCTAAATCTAAGAGCTAATGTCAACAAATTTTCTGATTATTTTACCAAGACAGAAAGTGCTCTAATGATTAATTCTTTTTTAACTAATCCTCTTTATTCCTCTAACACCAGGGTGGTTGTTTCTGAATAAAAAGTCTCTTGTTTCTCTTTTTTTTTACAGCCTTTCTCTCTAATCCTCACCCTGCTGAATTTAATTGCCTTGGCAATGCCAAAACAAAGTCTGATCCTAATAGGTCAGCATTGATCGCTCTAAACCAATTGGTCCTTCATTAGCAAGAAAATGAAGTAAAGAGAAAAGGCAGGTGGCTCCTGAACAGGCAGCTGGGCTTTTGCTCCTCTTACAGTGCCTTTCTCTCATTAAACAGTAGCTGATCGATTGGCAACTTGCTCAAAATCCACAAAAACTATTCATCACTTTTAACACAGATCTGCTTTAACAGACCATTCAATTCAAGATTTGGCTATCCCAGACAGTTTATTTGTGGGGCCCATCACAATCTTCCTAGACATCTCTCTGGAGAACATATGGAGAGAAAGGAGGACACATCATCCAAACAACCACTTCCTGGCAGTGCACCAAGTCAAATCTTGAGTGGCTAATCCCATCTAGGAGAATCAGGAGCAAAGGCTTCCCAGGAGGAGGTCCTTCTCCCAGAGTGCAGATCCTACTGCCTGGTACAGGCAGGTGAGTGAGGAACCAACAAAGTGGAAGTAAGCAGAGATTTTAAAATATCAACCATCAACAAAGGGAAGGAAAAATAAGGTCAAAGAGGGAAAGGGAACGCAAAAAAAAAAAAAAGACAAAAAAGAAAACATACAAAGGAAAAGCACAACGCATTCAGATTATACTATTTTGACTGGTTGGACGTAAACTATGGAAAAGAGAGCAGACCAGGTATGTTTGTCAGTTGGTCCAGGGAACTACCTATCTGACAGAACTGCTAAGTATCTTATTCCCGAGGTCATATAGTTCTGATCACCTTGACACATTGCTCAGCACTGCTTCAATTATGACAATAAAGGAGAAGAAAATTAAGCTCATGAGTGAAAGATAGTTTAACATTATCTGTCTATTTCATATGTGCAAGTCTGAGCACTTATTATTCCCTCTTCTTAAATTTATTCTCATTCCCACTTTTAAAAAGCATTTTTTTGTATTAAACTTTTAAATTTTCTTACACTGATATTTTTATATAGGATTTGATTTCTTCCTTCAGGTGTATTCCCCATAAATCTCCCACCACCACATCACCCATGAACCGTCACCATAGTCCTTTGTGCTCTTCCCTACCCATTTTGATCCCTCACTTCCCCTCCCTTGCTGTATGCCTCAGATCTATGGATTGCCTGCGAATTTTGTCTTTTTTTATTTTGATACTCTGTTCAGTTGCCCTATGTTCCACCTGTAAGTGAAACCATTGATATTTTTTCTTTTTCATTCTTCCAGCTCCATCCATGCTGTTGCAAATGGCATGAGTTTATCTTTTTTTGACTGCTCAGAAGTATTCCATCATGTATATATACCGCATCTTCTTGATCCAGTCATCTGTTTTGGGGGCATTAAGGTTGTGTCCATATCTTAGCCATTGTAAATAGTGATGCAATAAACACAGAATGCAGGTTTCCTTTAGAATTAGTATTTCTGCATCCTCTGAGTAGATTCTTAGGACTGGAATTGCTGGATCATATGGTAGATTCATTTTTAGTAATTTGAGGGTCCTCCACACAGCTTCCCATAGTGGTTGTACCAGTTTGCATTGCCACCAGCAGTTTATGAGGGTTCCTTTTAAAAAAGTAATTTTTTTTCTTTTATGGCTAGGAGAAATGACTTGCCCAAAGTTACATATTTCTGGCTCATCAGTTCTGACCCTTTCGTCTTTACACTACTTTCATTCCATTGTGGGTTTTGTAAGAAGTAGTATATTTCATAACTCTAAGATGGAAAAACATTTGTTTTTATTAGGAAAAGGTTTATTTTAAAAATAAATGGTGTTCAGGAATAGCCTTCACCAATGTTCATATGGCATAATAGCAGGTCCTATGGTAGGAAGAATTGGCAAACATTTTGCAAAACACTGAGAAATGAATGTGTCTCAAAAGTCAAATGAGTTTCTGAACAAAAATAAAATTAAATCCATTATGAAAAGCTTTTGAATGGACCAATCTAAATCCCACTAACTTCTTAAACTTTCTTGACTTCAATATAATGCATATTTTTATTTCCTAGATTTAGAATATCTGGATGTAAAGCTCTAAATCTTACAATTGTCTTCTAGTTGGACTACAAATTTATACCCATACAGTCACACAAAAAACAATAGTGGACCTGAGAGAATGCTGGTTTGGGGAATATGGAGACGTGAGTTTCAGCTATGCTACCTAATCATTGTGTGAACTGTGGCAACTTACTTAACCTTTCTAACTGTTCATTTACTTTGAGTAAAGTGAGGTTAATGATGACCTAGGAAATAATTTTAAATTCATAGCTATGCTCACCAAACATCCTAGGTAAGTTTGGTTATCTATGGCAGTGAATGTGAATGGCTGACCCCAGAGTCTATATTCCTCCTCTTCCTCAGTAAAACAAACTTGATTTTTCTAAAAAAAAAAAAAGGCTGAGTACCCAGCTGCCTGGAATAAAATTGGCATTTCCCAAACTTCCTTGTAAGCTAGCTAGGAGTAGTTATTTCACTACATTCTATACAAAGAGGTATAAAGAAAGTTGTGCAAAACGACGAGGAAATCTCCTTAAAAGTTGTTGACTCACACAAAATGAACCATTAACAAACCCGAGAAATCTGATTACAGAATTAAGGCCACCAGAGGGGAATGGGAGGATGAAGTGCAAAGTGGGGCAGGGTCAGAAAGTACTATGGTGGGGAATGTGGGTGCCTTGGAGATAGATGTGGTATGGTAAGAAACATCTGAATAGGTGTGAAGCTATAGTTCTGAATCATAAACAGTGTTGTAAAAACAACGCTACCTCAATAAAAAGAAGAAGGAAAATTGTAGTAAAAATTGCTGATTCTGCTGGGAAATCACTTTTTTGCACTTCTTTCCTTTTTTCCTTCCTACTGTCTGGAATTTTGTCATGGAAGTTGGAATTCCATCAGCCATTACAAGGAAGTAACTTTGAAAATAAAAGCTACTACTCATGTTGGCAGAAAAGAAAGGTAAAAGGAATCTGTATCTTCATGTTCACAGAATCCCCTTATCAGTCCAAGAATGCCTCTATTCAATTTGTATTTACATGAGGATATATTCTTGTGTGTTTCAGCTACTGTTACTTTGAGTTTTCTGTTATATGCAACTGAACCTAATTCCAGTTGATCTAGTACCCTTCAGATGTGGCCTCATAAAACCATGCATTTTCCTCACTTTAATACTTATCACTCTTGTACTACAATTGTTTGTTTACCTGACTGCTTCCCCAAATAGACTTTAATTTTGATGAGGGCAGTATTCTATTTTATTTGCTGTCAACTCCACAATGCCTGACACATAGTATATTATAAACACCTACACAATGACAGACTACTTTCTCTGTTAAGAAAAAGAAAACTGAAGGTGTTGAAGTAAAGAACAAATTCTGAGCCCATGAAGATGTCCTGAATACACTTCACCCCTTGACAATTTTATGGACTCCACTCCATCTCCTCATTGACTAAATCTTAAGCATGGAAGACTACAACTCCCAGCATGCCATGAATCTTACTTTCTGGACTGGAGAGTTGGGGGGATGCTGGAAACTTGGGGCAGAGTTAAGCAGCCATGCTTGATTCATTGTTCAGCCATGCCTGAACACAATGAGGACTTGGGCTCTGTTGCTTTTTTGGCTTTCAACTTGCACCCTGATTTCTCAGTTCAGAGGGTGCTACATACCACATGTCAACCAACTAATCTCTCTCTTTCTCCAACTAATATCTCTTTCCTCTCTCCTCTCTGTTCCCCTTAAATAAGTTTTTTCCTTAAAATTTTTTCTGCCTAACTGCCTTTGTGTCTTGTCCCAAGTTCTTAAGCTCATGGACAAAGTTACTTAGGTTACCCCATTTTCCCCTACAACTGCCCTGTAACAAAGGTATGATAATCCATCTAGGTATCTGTTTCATAGGGCTATTGGAAGACAGAATAAGACAGCTTATATATAAAAAGCACTGTTGAAGTTATAATGTGTATTATATAAATGTGAATTAACACCACGTAAGTGAGAAAAAACATAACACCATTATCTCCTAGTTATATTAAATTTCACAAGGCCGCTAGAATTGCTCAGCAACTCCTTTTTCCTGTAGGCTTCTCTTTATTACAGGAACTATTCAAAACCTTTATTGCTCTTCCAAAGCACCCTACCCAACCTTGTCTATTTACTCTCAGAGGTGAGTGACTCCGTCTTTCTACTTCATGAGGAAAATGGAAGCCATGTGATATGGAATCTTGCAATTCCCCCTTCTTTTCACTATTCTCTCTCTTTCCTTTCACTCTTCTTTTTTAATGCATAACTCTCCACTTATTTTCCTAAGTCCCCAATTCCCCAATTCCTCATCTGCCCTATCAGATTTTTTCTTCATCTATTATGTTTAGCATCCTCTTTCAACTATCAACTTCCTCTCAGCACAGATTCTTAAACAACACTCCTGTTTTCACCCTATTTACTTTTTAAGTCTCCTCTCCCCTTTCTCAGCAAACTTCTTAAATTCATAGTTCACACAAAGTTCTTCATTTCAGACATAACCTCTCAATCTTCCGTCGTCTTCTCTTGCTCTACTGAAAATGATCTTAAAGGTCATTCAATGTCTTCCTTAAGGCCAACCCCATTGTCTCTTTTCAGTTCTTATCCCACTTGACAGCCTTAAGAACATTTACCAGGATTAACCATCCTTTCTTGCCAAAACTCCTCCCTTCCCTCCACATTATTTGCGCACTTCCAGGTTCTTCTACTGCCTGTCTGACCACTCCTTCACAAGCTCTTTTGTACCCTCATCCTTATTTCAGCAAACAAAGTTTCCAAGGCTAATTCAGTCTTGTCTAGAGCCTCAAGTGCATTTCAACAGTATGGTTTGAGATCTGATTATAAAAATATTCATGGTCATGGCAAACACCTTTCAAAAAGCTTATTTTTTATTTAATTTATATCCTTTACATTATTGTATATCCCCCATAGATTTCCCACCACCAATTCACCCATGAACCATCACCATAGTTCCTTGTGCTCTTTTCTCCTCTATTTTGGTCTCTCTTCCTCCCCTTCCCCTGTAGAATGTCTCTTATTTGTGGTTGCCTGCTAATTTTTGCTTAAAAAAGCTTATTTTAAAGGCGTCTATTTTGTAATGGCCTAGGCTAGGAATTGTCATGTATATTATTAATTAACCCTTGCAAGAATCCTGTGAGACAGATATGTACTGTTTCTTCTGAAAAGTTTCTTTATTATTTTAACACAGGTTCATTCCTACCACTCTTCCTTCCTGACTGCCTTTCTAGAGCACGACCTCATGTTACTCTCTCTTAGCACCCTGTTCTTGCCCTACACAGTATATATCTCAATTACTACTTACATACCTTGTATATATTATGTCTGATTCTTTCAATGACTACAAGTTCCTTGAAGATAGGAACATGTATATTTTACTTATCATTACAAAATCAACACATTTTATTAAATAACCAGTAGTAATGAAATAGAATACAAATCAAGTTATCTTTCTATTGTACTTTAAGATTCTAATCTTTATATCACCAACTGTCCTCTCCTGTCTCAATGAACCTACCATACTCACCTAACTATTGATCTGTCTTCTAGCCAATGTCATCATCATTTGTTCAGTTAAGTCTAAAACTCTGTCATCTTTCATTTCTTTTTCATTCCCCAAACATAATTGGTTTCTTTTTTTTTTTAAAGATTTATTTATTTATACATACAAGCTGGGGTACAGGCCAGAGGCATGGGGCAGGAGAGGGTTCACCAGAGACAGAGTGGGAAGCAGAATAGGCAGATCAGAAATATACTGCTGAGGGGAGCAGTGGGCGAGGCAGCAGATGTCTGCCGCACCATGTGGGATTCTCCCCGGCTGGGCATCGAACTCGCATCGCACGCTGCCGACAGCTCCACAGTGCAGTGCTCAACCGCTGCGCCACCAGAGAGGCCCTCCAAACATAACTGGTTTCTTGATTCTACTATCAAAATGTCTCTCGAAGTCATAATCTTATCTACTCTTCTCTACTGTCACTTAGTCATCTCCTCTTGTTGAAGAGAATTTCCTGCCTCCAGGCTGTACACTGGCTCACAAGTAATAACTCATAATTCTTATTGAAGGATGTCTTTGAATTTAAAATTCCCCAAAGGAGGGAAAGAATCACCATAGCACAAAAGTGAAATGATCAACGCTTATAAGAGACGAGAACTAAAGACCTGGAAGATACCACCATATTACTTCATCTATTACCTAGTTTCCCCAGGGTGGGGCTATTATGGACCATTCCACAAAGGCAGAATGGTCAAGGGTTTAAAACTAAAGGTTTTGGAGTGAGAGAACTGGGTTCAAGTCCCAGTTTTTTCACTTACTCATCAACAGCAGGATTATGGGCAAATATTTCTTAGTGTAAAATGGACATAGATATGATAATTAAATGAGAATAACACAATGTAACATTGGTGACTTAGTACAAGACACATAACAAGTGATCAAAACAGTTAGCTATACATATTCTTATCTCTCACAGAAGACCACATTTCGCTTATCAAATGGCTCCAATATGTTTGAAATTATAACAAGAATATAGTCTTAAAAGTAGCTAATATAATCAACATAGAAAAATTGGTTGTATTTCTATATGCAAAGAGTGAACAATATGAAAACAAAGTTAAAAGCATATTTCTTTTTTTATTTGCAATAGCATCAAACAGAATAAAATCGGGCAGGTCAAACTTAACAAAAGAGGAAGATTTGTATACTGAAAACTACTATATATATTTTAATTAAAGAAGACCTAAACATATGAAAAGACATCCTATGGATTGGAAGATTTAATACTAATAAGATGATTATAATGCTCCCCAAAGTGATCCACAGGTTCAATGCAATGCCTTTTAAAATTTCAGTTGGATTCTATGTGGAAATCCTGAAATTCACATGTAAAGTACTCAAAATAATCAAAACAATCTTAGGGAGAAAAAAATTAGGGTATTTTCATTTCCTGATTTCAAAATTTACTACAAAACCACAGTAGTCAAGATAATGTGGTACTAGCATGAGAAAAAGATACATATAAGTATGATGTATATAGAAGAGAATTGAGAGTCTGGAAATAAACCCATATTCCTATCATCAATTGATTTTTGACAAGAGTGCAAGACAATTCAATATTCTTTTCAACAAATGGTGTGGAAACAACTGGATATCCACATACAAAAGAATGTTTTTAGACTCTTTCCTCATACCACATACAAAATGTATCTCAAAATGTATCAAAGGCCGGGGCCTCCCCGGTGGCGCAGCGGTTGAGCGCTGCGCTGTGGAGCTGTTGGCAGCAGCGACGCGAGTTTGATGCCCGGCTGGGGAGAATCCCACATGGTGCGGCAGACCTCTCCTGCCTCGCCCACTGCTCCCCTCAGCAGTGTACCTCTGATCTGCCTGTTCTGTTCCCCACTCTGTCTCTGGTGAACCCTCTCGCCGCCCCATGCCTCTGGCCTGTACCCCAGCTTGTATGTATAAATAAAATAAAATCTTTAAAAAAAAGAGTAGCATTATAAAAAAAATGTATCAAAGACCTAAATAGAAGAACAGTAATAAAACTTTTGGAAGAAAATATACGTATTCATTTTCAAGACCTGGATTAGGCAATAGAGTCTTAGATAGGAAATCTAAAGCAAAGAAAAAAACAGATAAATTGGACTTCATCAAAATTAAGCATGTGTGTGCTTCAAAGGACATTTTCAAGAAAGTAAAAAGCTACCTTACAGAATGGGAGAAAATATCCCTAAATCATCTATATGATAAGGATCTAATGTATAGAATAGACAAAAACACTCTTAATACTCAACAATAAAGACAAATTAAGTAATGGGAAAATAAACCAGGAACAAATAACTCAATGTAAAAATGGATACAGGGTCCAAATAAAATGTTTCTCCATAGAAGATAAACAAAACCCCAATAAACTCATGAAAAGATGTTCAACATCATAGCAATCAGGTAAATGCAAATTAAACCACAATGTGATGCCATTTCATACTCACCATGATGTCTATAGTAAAAAATTCTGATAACGACAAGTGTTGGTGAGACTTCAGAAATCAGAACCATCACACATTGATAGAGGGAATGTAAAATGGTGCAGTATAAAACAGTCTTGTCATACCTCAAAAGTTACAGATAGAGTCAGCATATGACGACGTATTTCCACTCCTAGGAATACACTCAGGAGAAATGAATACATACATCCATACAAAAGGCTATACATAAATGTTTATAGCAGGATTATTCATGATAGACAAAAGGTGAAAACCCAAATATCCAACAACTGATAAATGGATAAACAAAATGTTGTCTCTCCATACCATGTAAAGTACTTAGTCATAAAAAGGAATGAAGTACTGAAACATGCTACAAGACAGATGAAGCTTGAAAATACTATTCTAAAAAGTTAGACACAAAAGGCCATGTATGTGATTCCATACATATGAACTGTCTAGAATAAGCCTATAAATATGTAAAATAGATTAGTGGCTGCTAGAAGTGGAATGTGGGGAGAATGAGGAGTGACTCTTTATGTACAGGGTTTGTTCTGGGCAGTTGACATTAGTAGTGACAGTCGCACAACCTCCTGAAAATATTAAAAACCAATTAACTGTGTACTTTAAAATAGTGAAGTTTATGGTATGGGTATTATATCTCAATAAGAAAATAATGTTTTTTTAATGGTAGCTAATATAAATCTACTCATTTAAAGCACTGGCCTAGTTTCTCCCCTCAGTGAACTCAGAAAACGGGAATATTCATTTATCATAGACAATTTTGTGATTAAAAAATTGTAAAACAGCATTAGGTCAAGCTAGGTAAACTTACTAGAAAAAGGAATAGGGTAGACAAATTTGCATCTTACCCAGCAGTTCCAAATTAAAGGATGTACTCATTATTGACAGGACAATGTAAGGAGAGTTCCATACTTAACAACTGAAAACTTCAGCCCAAAGCAAGTCAATAAAAAAAACAAAACCCCACACTACTAAACACACATCCCTGAGCCTGCCTGGCATGCGTGGGATCTCATTCTGCCAAAACCCAAATTCAAAACAAATACCAGGATTCTAGGGAAAGCAAAGCCCAAACAAGCAAAAACATTTCTACTTGTGACCTGCAGATAAGGGAAAATAAACAAATGTGCTTCATTCTGAACCTGTCATTATCAAATTGGCCCTGGCTAACAAAGCAAGGGATAAAAGTTGGGACTGTTTAACTTCAGGAGAAAAAGGGAGAGTTCAGCTCCAGTGTGGCCCTCCCTTGAAACACTTTGTACCGCCATTCATTTTCTTATAAAAGAGGCAAAGTCTGAAATCTCTTCATATTAGAGCCCTGACCCTTTTCTTTTCACTGTTTTAAAATTCATCCTGGGAAGCAGCTAAAGCAGAAAATATTGCTATAATCACGGAGGCTTTCAGTGCTTATCATCAATCGTTACAAAGTTATCTTTGTCAGATTCATACCTCTAAACAATCTCAAAGAAGCAAAGTCACAAAGGAGAGTTTCAGGAACAAACACGAAATTGCCTATTGGTTGTGGCTTTGACTCCTGCAATTCTAGGAATGTACTGTGATCTCTGGCTTCTGTCCAGAGTACTAAATAGAAAGTCTGTCTGAGCGAAGGGCCTCTTCCTTCACAACTGACCTGGGCAGAGCTGTCACTACATGTGTATCACTTGCTTTGAACCTTTTAAAGAAAACAGATGCCCTATAACTGAAAATAATTTGGAAATTGGCACAACAGTTAAAAAAAATAAATCCAATTGGACAGTCGTTGTAGGGTTCCTGCCAGCTTTTGGTTTCTTGCCATAGAGAGTAATGATTCCTGTCAGTCACTTAGAAAAAGAATAGCTTCTAGAAAAGCCAAATCACCATGACCTATAAAGAGCAGCCCTGCATCAGCACATAAAAACTTACAGGAAGTTGGGAGTCTGGAAAACAGGATGCAAATTCAGAAACTTAATCTCTGCTCCAACATTGAAGCGATAATGAGAAATAAGCTCCTGCAAAACCACATATTAATCATTTCATTGTTTCTGTTGTGAAAAGAGAAAGAAAACACAGCTAGTGTTGCATTCCCAGTGCAAATTATACATCGTTTGTGACTACACCTTCAAATTATTTTACCCAGATTTGTTCTAAAACTACCAAAAAAAAAAAAATCAAATATCCTGAAACAAAAGTCAGTGCAAACAGGAAAAGTAGCAGTAAAGCCTACTTGAGTTTCCATACTAATTACAAATATTCTAATCAGTCTTAAGATGCTAAACATTTTAGCACTTAGACTAATGCTATATGTCACCAGAGTGCAACAATTACAAACTACATTTTTTAAGAAGTCTCTGGGGGCAGTAGGACTTGGTGAAGATGTTGGAGAGTGGTGGTAAAGTGTAGGTGATACAGAGCTCAATACTAGGGGCAAGGATTTCAAAAGATTACTGGACCAGCAGAGAGATGTTTCAATAAGCTACCTTCCATTTGGCTAAATTTCAGGCTTCTTAACACAGAATATGAGCTGAGATCCAACAGGTATTCATAGATGCTTAAAGGTCTGGGGAAGATAAAGAAATTCTTCACAACTCTATTGCAAAGGGCAATATAACATCTTCTTACAAATCATTGGCTCCAGCATTGTGCTAATACTTTAGAGTCCCCAAAAAGAGTAGATATAAGGAACACCAGCACAGGCCCAAGGTAAAATTCTTTGCCAGTTTTAAGTACTATTGAAATTCTGATCTACAGTTTGAGATTGATTTAAGAAACCTCCAGATTCTACAATCAGCAAGTTTAAACAAGTCCCATATCACACTGAATAGGAGTATACATACATTATCATTTCATTAAATTTCTTGTCAGAACTGGCACTTGGAAAGGTGTCTTAGATTAGGGAATTACATTTTCTTAACAGAAAATATGCAGCATTCCCAATTCCAGGGAGTTCAATGGTAACAGAAGGGAAGAGTGTTGTCTAATATAACTACCCTCAAAAATAGTGTGAGAAGTTAAAAGGTCTGGTCCTGGATGTGTGATCTCAATACACTGGGAGAAATGAAAGTTTCTAAATGCATCTTAGCATGTGAAATCAATGATGACTCTGATGAGGGGGATAGAACAGCAGGCATTTTTACCCCCACTGAGCTCAGTGACCAGTATGAGAAGTCACACAGCTAGTAAGTGGCAGAGTCACCCCCAGAAATAAATGTGTATGGAGTCTACATTCCTGTTCTGTTCCCATGACTGACTGTCTTCCTTTTGTAAATAAACAAAGACATAACCAGGGGGTAGGGGCAGAGATGGGATTCAACAGAATAAAGAAGAGAATAAAAAACTGAGTATTTCTCAAACTGATTTTAATTTTATTTTCCCACAGGTAGGTCTAGAAAATTATCTGGTGGCCACACTTTTTAAACCTTTATTTTCATTTTGAGGCCAAATTGCAACACATCTGTGTATCACATAATGGAATGAAATTGCCAGAGATGAAGCAATGAGTTGTTTTCAGTACATTTCAACATTTGTTCCCAGTTCAATTCAAATGGTAACTTTCAAAATGAAAGCCCAAATTGAAAGATCATTTCTCAGCAAAAACAGAGGAAGGTCTTTCAGTAGGGGATCAATTTTGAATTCTGGCTCTTTGAAATTTTATGTTCAAGAACAATTAATTATCAGGTATGTTTACTTTCAGCTGTGTGTGAGTCAGGACAGAGCAGATCAGCTACAGTTCTTCCCATGTTCAATCTGCAGCATCTCCTTGAGAAGTCTGGTTGAGATTTTGAAGAATTCTAGTCATGCATTTAAAGTTATTTTCACAATGCCCCAGAGTTTAGTTCTAAGTTAGAGGGGAGATAGTTTGGGTGGTTAAATGTGGGAAAATTTAATGGACAATTTTGTTTTTAACAGAAAGCAAAATTATTATTTCATTTTTCCCAGGGTATTTGTTCAATGTTTTCTTATGCTCATGATTGCAAAGACAATCAACAGGATCCTTGAAAAAAACCATGCAAAAGATTGTCACGACTGGATTCAATTAGAAGACTAACACAATCCATGATGCTTACTTCCCCATCCAGATGGATCCAAGAATCCTCATATCCAAGGACCTGAATGGGCCTATTCTGATGTATGAGCAGATACAAGATCAAAGGAAAGATGCTCTCTGCTTCCTTTTTGGAGATAACTGATATTTTTCCTCAGAAAAGGAGTTCCAACAAAACAGGTAATATATAACCTAAAAAGTAGGAGGTTTTTTTACTTACTCACACTCAAAGGCCATGACTTAAAAGCATGGCCTCTCAGTGGTGAGTGAACATGCTTTCCGGCAGAGGTAGCCAGCAGTCACCTCCACCAAGAAGCTCTCGCTGAAGGCTGTCCCTCATGACACTCTTTTTAGTAGAAAGTTGTGATGGAGCCTGAGTGACAATGCAAAATTCTACATATTTTTTACGTGTGTGTGTGTGTGTGTGTGTGTATGATTTCACTTTCTTAATCTGTTTGCCCATTTATTCAAATACCCACAGGTTAAAAACATTGACTCCAAAGCTTTGTGATGTGGATAAGGAGAGGAACCTGCCAAAATTTACTTTTCTTCTGCCTGGAGTGAAATAGTACCCAGACTACAACATTCACACCTTAGCCTTTTGTTAGAGACATGATCATGAAGATGGTTATGTCTGCATATTGGCTTAACAAGAAAATTTTCTGAAAACAGTTTAACATGCAAGCTATAAATATTCCAAAGTAAATAGTTTTTGTGTGGAATCTATAAAGAAGAGGCAACAGCTTCTATTACTTTTTAAGTCTGGATAATAAAAGGACTTCCGAATTACCTTTGTCTTTAACCCCCTGAACCAAGGCTAAAGATAGGAGCATTTTCTACCATCCCTCAAACTTCCAGTTCATTCTGAGCATACACATAGCCCAAAGCAAGTATCAGGAGAAAAAGTGATTTGACCTTCTATTGCTTTAGATACCATGGCAGGTAGTGGTGCTAAAGACAAATAGATGCCTAGACCACTCTCCAGTAGATAAATGGCTAGTGATAAAGTGACCAATCTTAATTCCTTAAAGCAAGTTTAATCTGCAATACCATGGCGATACTGTGCTGAGATGGTCTATAAAGGCTTAAGAGGTGTTAGTTAATTTAGAAACGGAAAACAATGCATAAGATAGTCCACAGTTTTTAAAATTATTATTTCTAAACTGTAAAAATACTTTCAAAATATTTCCTGCTTAATTTGCTGATTAAGGATTTCTTGAGAAGACTATCTCTGAAATATGGGTGAGAGAGAGAGAGGGACAGAGACAAAGAGAGAGAGAGAGAGAGAGTTTTCTTGAGTTTAAAACTAAAAGCAAGGCATAACTCTAAGTCATTGTTGTCTCAGTATAGTGAACCCCAACTCCATAATTAGTAAGTTCTGAAGCTAAATTATTTCATTTTCTGGGCTACGCACATCAATGAGTTTTTATTAAAAGCACTGTCATTTTCTTTGCTCTAAGAAACTGATGATTTAAAAAATACCAACGTTTTTTATTTTAATATCTTCGTGTAGTTGATAAAGTCCGAAATGTCTGCCATTTTATCTTGGAATTAGAAATAAAAATGCAGTCAATGAAACAGTCTCATAAAGTTAATTTTTAAAAATTCCCCGGTACTGAAAAATTGTACTACACAGGATTTTAAAAAAACAGCTCCAACACACTTCTTACGATAAGAAAATATAAAAATATTGTCTGGTCACATATCTACTATGAATTAAATGTTTTCAGTGAAGTTCTTTAGCAAATGTAACTGAATAACTTAACAATGCAATAGTGTAAACAGTACAAAGTGTCATTTCATGAAATCACACATAATAAAAGGTTCCCTATATGTGTCTTCAGCACAACCTCTCCAGTGAAGATATCCTGCTCACATTTGTTTGCCAACTAGGGTCTGCAATTTCAACTCAACCCAAATTGAGGGAAAGCATATAAAAGAAAGAGCATGGAATGAAAACATGAACAATTATAAAGACAATGCAATGTTCTTGCAGGGGAAGACTAAAATTAAAGGCTATCACTGCTCTCTTACTCTTTTTTTTTAAAAAAAAAAGATTTATTTTTATTTATTTATGCATAAAAGAACTAGGGTGTAGGCCAGAAGTGCAGGGGTGAGAAGATTCACCGGAGACAGAGTGGGGAGCAGGACCGGTGGATCTACTGAAATATACTGCCGAGGGGAGCATAGGAGAGGAGACAGGAGAGGTCTGCTGTTCCATGTGGGTCAGCTCCCTGGCCGGGGATGGAACTTGTGCTGCAATGGCTGGAGACAGCTTGATAGTCCTGAGACTTTAACCCCTGCACCACTAGGCAAGCCTTACTCTCTTATTCTTAATAACAGCCCAGCAAAAATACCATCAGTCCTCCTATCTCACTACTGGAATTAGATGATGAGGCTAATTTGGAAGGGAATTCAGACCAGGAAAACATTGACAAAGAACAAAAGATATTAAAATACATTATATAACCTCTATAAGTAAAATGATATGCTATCAATACATGAATAAACAGATCAGAGGGACGGAGTAGAAAATTCACCATACAGGACCAAATTGCTTAAGAAAATAAACGCATATTACACAACAAAAGCAACATTTAGATGAGGGGTTGGAGAAAATTGACTTTTAGTAAGGAAAGTTGGGTAAACTTTCTTCACAACATACATGAGGATAAATTCCAAGGAATCACAGATTTAAATGTAAAAAATTAAAAATAATTAAGAACTAGAAAAAATAATTTCTTTACATTTTGGGAGTAGAGAAACATCTCCTCAATGGCTCAAAATTCAAAAGAAAAAAGAAAGAAGACGGGTAAATTTTACTACATAAAAATCAAACAAAATTCCACATAATAAAAAAAAGTAGAAATAACAAATTTCAGGAAAAAAATCTGCCTTCCTATCACACATAAAGGTTAATATTCCTAAATTATGAAGAATTCCTAAAAATGAAAGACTAATATTTGCATAGACCACTGGAAGAGAAAACTAGGTAGAATTAACGGAATTATCATTCATGCTGCCAAAATGCAAATATGCTCAACTTCTTCCAGATGAAAGAAATAAAGATCTCTTATCAACTAGATGTCCCAAAAGTTTGCAAAACAGTCCTTGGGAAGGCTAGGGGAAACAGGCCTTCTAGTACACTGTAGGTACTGGTGAGGATCTGAGCAAGGGAGTGAGGCCTTGCTACTATGTATAAGTGACAGGTACTATGGAACCAGTAGCCATTTGGGCTATGTAAACAATTTCACAGTTGGAAATTCTGTAAACTGCCTTAGAAATTCCCAAATTAACCCACTGAATATGGTTGTGTATGATGGGTATGTACAACCTCAAGGGGAGACTTTCACATGGGCAGCTGTCCAACGTGGCCCTGCTAGCAGCTGTCTACCTCTTTAGGGAATCATTTCTTCCCACCAGACTCCTATTTTGATTTGAATCCAGATTTCTTTACACTATACAGGCCAAACAAAAATGCCACCATCTGGACATTCAGTGTGTGTGCTCTATTTAATTATTTTTTGTGTGATATTACAATTAATTGTTCTTTAATTTTCTTATATGATTGTTCATTTTTGTACAATATTTGATTTCTCCCCTCAAGTGTAATTCCCCATAATTCTCCTACCACCACAGTACCTGTGAACCATCACCACAGTCCCTTGTGCTCTTCCCTCCCCGATTTTGAACCCTCTCCCTCCCCTGCTGTATGCCTCAGCATACACCATGGTTTGCCTGCAAATTCCTTTTCCCAACCCTTTTTTTGGTTTCCCTATGTTCCACCTATAAATGAAACCATCCGACATTTTTATTTTTCCTTTTGACTTATTTCACTGAGCATAATCCCCTCCAGCTCCATTTATGTTGCTGCAAATGGCATGAGTTTATCTTTTTTGATTTCTGACTAGTATTCCACTATGTATATATGCTACATCTTCTTGATCCCTTCATCTCTTCTGGGGCATTTAGGCTGTGTCCATATTTTAGCTATTACAAACAGTGCTGCAATAAACATAGGAGAGTGGGATTCCTTTAGAATTAGAGTTGTTGTCTCCCGTGGGTAGATTCCTAGGAGTGGAATCACTGGGTCATATGGTGGCTCCATTTTTAGTAATTTGAGGGTCCACACAGCTTTCCATAGTTATTGGGCCAGTTTGCATTCCCACATCTGTAAGCTCTATTTTAAATCTTTTTTTCAGGAGACTTTCTTTTTTCTTTTTTTTTTTTTAACCAATTAATCACCTGGGTTGTTGTTCTCTAGATTACACAGTTAGTTATGGAAAATATAGAGATCAAAATGGGACAATTTTCAAAGAACGTAGTGAGATTGGTACATAGTGTGACATCTTAGCTTCCTATGACATTTTCCAATCAGCATTCTAGGATCTCATTTTTAAAAAATAAAGAAAAGGAGTCATGTACCATCCTATGCTGGAACTTGCCCATAATCACAGAGTTCAGATCAGAAGCTAGCCCCTTTTATGCCTGATTCAGCCTTTCTGTCTTATCAACTTACTGCATGATCTTCAAGAATCTGTCGTCTATAAAATGGGAATAACAGTATAGTACCTACTTGATAGGATTCCTGTGACAGTTGAATGGTCCCTTATGTGTGAAGTGTTCTGCACAATGCCTGGCACACAGATAAACTTATTAGACAGGTCACTGACACTAATTTTTACTGTAGCTAATATCTCAGTTATGTGCACCTATAACATTTATATATTGTAGAGCATCTCCAAAAGTTTTACCTGAGTTTAGGTGGAACATTTATTATTTCCTCTTTTTGTTCATGTCTATCACTGAAGACTTAACTGTCTGCCACTTGCAAAAACACAGTCATTGCTATTCAGTGCCTCGTACTTGTCAAGGTGCTTATTTTAAGTGTATTGTTTGATGATATGGTTGTAGTATCTTTCCTGTTATCTGAAATAGGAAGACATCTGTAATTACTGGGGTCATCCAGAAACTATTCTCTAATTTTTTTTTTTTTACAGTTGTCTTTTGTGCTCCATGGCATCTCAAAAATAACAGCTAATAGTGGCTCTACCAATAAATTTTATTAATTCTTTAAATAATAGAGGATGTGAGTCACAGGGTCCTGCTGATCTGAATTCTTCATTCCACCCCCCCCCCAACCATTTATTATTATTAAAAAAAAATCTTTTCTCAAACCTACATCCTCCCTCTGGCTATTTTCCTTTCTCTCTCTTTTTTTTTTTTCTTCACAGCAATCTCCATTTTCTCTCTTCCTATTTATTCTTCCACTTGCTGCCACTGGTCTTCTGGCCCACAACTCCACTCAGCCTCTTCAGATAACCTTCAATCCTGCTGACTGCCATATATTCTTCTGATACCATTCTAAGATAGAAATCATCAGCTCAATGCTCCCACCCTAAGCTGCTTCTTTTTGCAACACTAAAATGGCACCACTGTCTACATCTGGACTTGTGGTAGGCAGAAAAATGCCCCTTCCCCCAAATGCCCACATTCCCAGAATCTGTAAGCAGATTAGGTTAGAGGACATGAGGAATCAAGGTTGTTAGTCAAGGGACCTTGAGATGGGGAGATTATAGCTCAATGAGACCAATGCTATCAAAGAGGTCATTAAACATGGAAGAGGAAAGCAGAGAGCCACAGTTAGATGGACTGGAGATGAGAAAGAGCCACCCATTGCTGCCTTAGAAGACGGAAGGGGATGAGTCAAGGAAGATGGCAGTCTTTAGAATTCATTAAAACAAATAAAAAAAAAAGAGTTTCTATTCTGGAGCCTCTAGGAGGGAAGGCAGCACTGGTGATTCTTTGATGTTAGCTCAGTGAGAACCTTTCAGACTTCTGACTTCCAGAACTGGGAGATAATAAACTAACCACTAAGTTTGTGGGAACTCATTACAGCAGGAGTAAGAACTAACCCAGCATGCCAGGCAGAAGCTAGGGAGTTACCCTTTACATTTGGTCAATTTTCTAAGTAATACTACATAAATTAGCTAAGAAAAAACTTTCCAATCCCATTCCTCTGCTCCATCTTACCTCTGTAGAACCATCCTATTTTGCCTAGGCTATGATCAGAGTGTCTTCTTGTTTTTCCTGTCTTTAGCTTGGTACTCTCACCCAATTTCTTTTCTATATTCGTTCCTGCCTACCAAAGAAGTATTCAAAAACAAAATAAAACAAAACAGAACAGGACAGAACAAAAGCATCTCTCCCCTGGTTTTATTTTTTTTTAATGGCTCCTCAATGACTTTAGGAACAAGTTCCAATGACCTGAAAGAGTCTACACAACTCTGCCAGAACAGAGATTGGTTACATGGAGATTAAAACACCACTAGACTAAACATTGCTAGAAATGTGAGGAGATGTAGGAAAATACAGTGAACAGAACTCCAAAGTACTAAGCCCTGTATAACATTGGGAGGTAACCCTGGGATATAGGTAGGGTAGGCAGGGCTAAAACCCCTGAGTGGCACAAAGAGGCACTGAATTGCCATCTAAGAAAGGTCTATGTCTTTAACCATGGAGGCTCTGCAATCTGCGGCCTACTCACCAGTGGGCCCAGCTCTTTTCCTCCACAGGTTTCAGAGTTGCTAAAACACTCTCAAGCAATAGTTCTATAAATAACTGTTGTTCTAATACCCAACTACTGTGCTACCCAAGAGTTGGAAGCTATGTTCTCTCATCCCCATTGCTCTGTCTGCAACACCCAGATGCCACCCTTGTGCCACCCTTTGCTCGGTCACCCCATCTATCTGTAAGGCAATCGATGCCAGGTGATGCTTGAGACCTCCATCTGGCTCAGTTAGGTGTCCCCTCAAGACTGTGACCAGCCTGGGAACTCTCTCTCACTGAAACGTAAGAGTTGATTGTTTTTAATCCATTTTCTCTACTGGGAATATAACCTCTGTGAGGCTGAGACTCTGTCTTGTTGACCTGTGTCCCAATAGCTAATAATGTGTTGACAAATAACTGGCATTCAAACATTTGTTGAATAAGCAAATAAGTACATGAGTTTTAGTTGACTTTTCATTTCCCCACAATACGAATAGCATTTGTTTTGGGTAACTGATCATCACAGATTACTCTTTTCCCAGAGGAAAAGATGAGGAAAAAAAGAAAACCTTTTAAAAGCCATTTATCAGCTTTCTACCAGGGGAAAAGAAAGCAGCCGAACAATGTACCCTAGAACTCTTGCCTGCTATAATTGAAGAATGTTTTTTTCTATTATCATTTATGTCTTTGCTTATGGCCCATAAAAAATCATATTTAACTGCATTGAAAATTTAAGGGAAAAATAGAAGGGATCTTGATGAAACAAAAGTGTTAGTATGAGATGAGCCTTCCTAGGGAAATAAATTACACAAAATCACTCTTCTGACTCTAAGTATGGGGAAAAATATGTTTAAGGTTGCAAAACTACCACGTAAAAGTATTAAGGCCCAGATGCAGAAATTGGCCTAATTGTATATAAAACTATCCATTTACAAGTCAGAAGATCTGGGCTTATCTCCCCAAGTGTATTCTCATCCTTTTCTCCTGTTCATCCCTGTCACTCCCCACACCTCCCATTTCACTCCTAAAAAGAGGTGGTAGGGGAAGGAGGCAAGGAGGAGAAAAGAGTGTAGGTGTGTATGAATGTGAATGAATTAGTTAGTGAACTTCCTATTGCTGTAGAAGATCCTGAGGAAAATCCCAAATGGACCTGGGATTTCCCAATCCCTCCATAGTAATGATTTTCCTCATGGCAGTATTTCTTGACATGTTTTTCATTATTGTCCCCTCAAGGGTTTTTTTCTGACATTGTTTTTTTGTTTTTTTTTTTACTAATTCCCCCCACTCACTGTCTCCCCCCCCCGCCCCCAATGTGCTGTGTATATATAAGGGTAACATCTTTTTGATCAAAGAGTCAATTTTCACTTCCAAGGCAATACCCCTCTGAGGTGGGATGAGAATGCATGTACGAGAGGATATGAATATGGTAACAACTGTTCTTAAGCAGCTAGGACAAAGATAACTAAGCCTATTCTTATAAAATAACTGTGTTTACATTCAAGGAAAATAAGTGAGATTAATTTTAATCATGGAGCTTACCTTTATTTAGAAAATACTACTAGCTTACTCTTTCAGCATGTATTTCCAATCTTTCTAGGTGATGATACTTCTCTTAAAATTTAACTGAGATTATGCCTGGTTGAGGTCCAATGTGATAGAGCCCCATATTCTCTGCTCCCTTTCCTACTATCCGATAGCCCAGAGGGACTCTGTTTGGGGAAGGTTAGGAGATTTAATTTATATCTGCAATCTCTGTTTCCAACAAGCCCTATAAAAAAGGGTCAGAATATCCTTTCCATTTGCTGATTATCCTTTATGGAGGTTGGTTATAGCAAAACTTCACATATCCATTCTTATTACCAATAATTCCCATCAGAGATTCCAAGTTCTTGAAGAATTCTACTTTCAAATCATGAATGTATAAACAAAATGCAGCATATCTGACAGCTCTCCCCTCACCTTTCTCTCTTTCTTTCCCTCTCTCGCATTCCTTTTCTCCCCTCATCTCGTCTTTTTAGATTGCATGTTGAAGACAATACCACCAACACCTCATAAAAAGAAAAAAAAATGTAGCAAAGCTATATGATGGAATATTATTTGGTCATAAAAAGGAATGAAATATCTATTGGTACATGTATCATGCTACAACATGGATGAACCTCGAAAACATAATGATAAAAAATCGGTCGCAAAATGCCACATATTTCATGATTCATTTATATGAAACATTCAGAATAGTAAAACGTATAGAGACAGAGAAATTGGCAGTTGCCTGAGGAGATGGGGGGGAATGGGGTGGGTGATAGCGAGAGGGCATGGAGCTCATTTCGGGGGCAAAGAAAATGTTCTAAAATTAATTGTGGTAACAGTTGCACAACTCTGTGAATATACTTAAAGCCACTGACTTGTGAATGGGTGAACTGCAAGGTATGTGAATTATATCTCAATAAAGCTGTACCCCCCCCACAAAAGGGTAGTGTTTGTAACTCAGAAAAATTTAGACAGTGAATTTATGAAGCCCTCTTATCAGTTCCCTTTACTTAGTCTGAAATTTCAAAATCATGGTGATTAAAAGGAACAGAGTATCTAGTCCTGAAAGAAGACAAATGCTCACTTTAGAAAACTAAAACATTGCCTTAGAAATATTGAGAACACATTTTAACACATCTTATGTTGCTTAAGGCAATCTTCCTTCTCTACCAACTAAATACCCAACAACAAGGGAATAAATAAATTATACAAGACCTGAAATAGTCAAAACTGCTTTATCCCATGTATCTACAAATTCTGAAAACATGGGCGACAGCATCTCATTTCCCTGAGAAACAAACAGAACTTGAAAAAAATTTAATCCTTTTAAACTTTTAATCATCCTCTAAGTAGAAGACTACAATTATTATAAGAGTAGTACAGCCAATTTTGCCACTAAAATGAAGGCTATTCTGCATTATTATTATGGTGACGATATCCAGGAATGTATACACTTGGTGAGGATATTTTTCTTTAATCGTTTTCTAAGAGTGACTGCGCACAGGAGAATCCTAGAAGACAACGAGGCAGCCCTCAACATTTGCTGGGCAGAGAACTCAGCTCACTCACTAGCGAACTCAGTGCCTGGGGGGCAACATCAGCAGTGACTCAGTCTGAGGACTCAGTAAAAACCTTGGATGATGGACCTTTATGAATGCCTCTGACTTGTTACACTTAAGATTACCAAGAGGACAGCAGTAGGATTTCATGTAAAAAAAGCACCATGCAACCATTAAAAGTGGTATCTGAGATGGTGTGATAGTAGGATTAATAGGATATACATATATACCTGGAGAGGGCACAAAAGCTCTGTGCCCTTTCACCGTACCTGGCCCTATGCATCTCCTCTTCCATCTGGCTGTTCCTGAATTATAGCCTTTATAGTAAATCAATAGTATAATAAATAAATGGGTTCTATGGGCCTCTCTAGCAAATTAATGGAATCTGAGAAGAGGGTCCTGGGAACCTCTGATTTAAAGCCAGCTGGTCTGAAGCACAGGCAATAGCCTAGGCTTATGACTGGCATCTGAAGAAGAGGGTGGTCTTGGGAGACTGAGCCCTTACTCTACGGTACCTGATATTATTTCCTAGTAAACAGTGTCAGAATTAAGATGAATTAGGTTGAATTCTTAGATTAGGTTGAATTCACTGATATTACATTGTGGTATGGGGAAGCACCTATACACACATGAAAGCTTGGTCCTAGAACTCTAAACAGACAGCTACATGGAAAAGGTTTTAAAAAATATTAAGAAAAAGAAAAGCAATAAATATTAAAAAGATCTTATAACTGTTGATTTAAGTTAAAAATAAGATGTTATAGTGGCAAGATTGAATGAGACTTTTAAGTTCTTATTTCCTCTTGTGATATCTTAAAGTGCACTTAATAATAAAAAATTTTAAAAAACATTTACAGCTTTAGAGAGCATTCAGATGTCAAGATTATTTTAATCATTTGTTTTTGACATACATTTTGTTTTTTTAGTTTTATTGTTATCTTTTAACCATTTCCTTGGTACCTATATATGTGGCAAGAGGTGTTATAGATGGGGCAGGTCATCTTAAAGATGCCTGTTTCTGTATGTTGCACTCAGGAAAAGACTCATGGAGCAAGGATTTAAGTGGTTCATAGTCATGACCAGTTGTAATAATGTTATCTGCTTAACATCTGCATCCATGACCAGATAAACAGATGAGAAATAGACTCTACTGAATTTTTAGATGACATCAAATAGTAAGGCATTAGCGAGACATTAAGTTCTGACTAAAGCTAAATTGCCAGGGGAATAAATCAGTTTATTATTACAAGTACATAAAGCAAAGAAACAAAGAAATTGAAATGGGGAAATCTTAAAATACAAAACGTTCGTCTAAATATGTATGAATTCCTCTAAAAACTGATCAGTTGTTCTCAGTTTTCATTAAGGTTCAGTGATAATGGGCTCAGAATGCAGCATGAGGGACTTTGAATATTTGAGAAATAACTCTTCAATTGGTTAAACAAAAAATCATTGCCATCAAAATGAGCTGTAAAACCTCCCAATCAAGTTAATTTCTAAACCAGAGATTTTTCAAAGAGGTTGCGTCATTCTATGAAACTGTGGGAATACTTTTATCTTTTAGTCTAATTCTTTCACTTCTTTATGCCACAGTGAGAATATAATATTGATTTACTCAAACCCTCTTTTCAATGCTATATAACCAACATACAGAAAAATGGATGAAGTATAAAGGTACAATTTAGCAAATGGTTGTAAAAATGAATTCCTACCTGGAATCACAGAAGCTCCTTTACTGGCGATCAAGACTTAAATCTTAAGTCTAGTAAAGCAAGTCTTCCTAACCTGCTCTTCTCCTTCAGAGGTGACTTGGTTACTTTTGACCCTTTATATTTCTTTATAAATTTTAGAATTAGCCTATTAAATTCCACTAAAAACACAGTTGGGGTTATATCGATTTTTTAAAAAAATTATTTCTGGGGGTAGGTTGTATTCTACAAATTTTATTTCAGGATGGCAAGGGCCGTCACATAATATTTCTTATAAAAGAAGAAAGTTGGACCTGATAGGGATAGGAAACACAGTATTGAATGAAATAAGGATGTGACACTCTCCCTGTTGAAAAGGGGTTTAATATTCTAATACTCATTCTTTTTTATTCAAGGTGAGCACTAAAAATATCCTCATTTAAAAACCTTTCACAGATGTCATGACTTGCCCACCTAATTACTTTATACAGGATTTTTGAAGCAAAGGTTTGCCTTTATATCCTTTATGGGGTTAAGTAATTTTATCAAAATTCACTAGCTCCTTTATAGATTATTATAAGATGACCAAAGAACACACATATTAATGCCAAACAAGTCTATAAATAAACTTGTTTTTACATGGGCAATTAAAGTCAAAATGGTTGACAAAACTTGAAACCAATCAAGTCAAAGGAAAATGTTAGTACTGGGATTAAATAATATAAAAATAGGTATTTTATCATATACTATATATTATGTATCATATGCTAAGTAATACAATAAAAAAAGATGAATCATAACAAAATGGGTTAAAAGGATGTTTTTAGAACCTCAAAAATTTAATGGAGACCTGTTGGCTTATTCATCCGAGATGAATAAATGATTATTGGTGCAAATGATTCATGACATGCCCCAAATTATGTCTTACACTTTCACTTACTGGCTGTATGACCGTGGACAAATTACTTGACCCTTTAGAAGCGTAGTTTCCTTATCTATAAAATGGAAATAGTACTGACATTCAACTTTTTAAATGAATTACTGGAGATGATGAGTTTGCAAAGTATCTAGGAGCTAGGTACCTACAAGAAATTAAATAAGTGATGGCCATTAGTATTGTACACTCAATTAATGCTTTGAGAATGAGTGAATATAGTTTCAACAGGTGATGTCTCAGAGGCATTTTCATCTTGAGACTTTTACTTGTATTTGTGGAAAGAAAATCTCTGTCTCCTTTAATAGAACATCAAGCATCAGCAAGCATACAGCACAGTCCATTCAAAATTCACCCCACAAGGTCACACTGTCTGAAGCAGTCGAGACACCCTCTGCGATATAGAAAAAAGGTAATATTGCCCGACACCTGCCTTGATGACAATGCTTCAGTTCATTACAAATTTTCTGTCAATTATGGACCACAAATAACAGTAGATTTCCCAACCTACTAGGCATGGATCTTAATGAGTCATAAAAGTTTCCAAAAGTTAATCTTCCTTCAAAATACAGAAATATTTTCTACTGGAAACAGAAGAATATTCTGGAAGACAGCATGATATGATGGAAAAAGCAATAAATTGTGACCAAGAGAAGGGGGTTTTCATATTAGTTCTAACATAGCAGTGGTGTGTCATTAAGCAGTATGTTTTATTTCTAGTTGCAATTTCAACTTCTCAGGTAAAAATGAGAAGGATGACTTAGGATTCCTTTCAAGTTCAGAGATTGTATTTAAAAGGTATATCCAAGATAGGCGAATGGGAGAGAGTTGTAGGTTGCCCCTTACACTCACATTGTACTTAATGGTAAGCTAAATCTGTTATAATTCTGTGTCTTTAACAGGAGGATCAGGCTGGGCCTCTAGGAGAAGATGAGTGTTGTCAAGAGTTTCTACAGGCCTATTCCTAGGTATTGTAAGAAATAATGACACATAGTTAATTTGGTACTATATCTGGACTGGGAGACAGAATCAGCTAGCTTTCAACAATCCCTTAAATGACAAAAAAAAAAAAAAAAAAAAAAAAAAAGCTTCAGTTCCAGGTCTTTCCAGATTTTCAGGTGAAGTGTCTACCCTCTGCATCACACATGCCAAGCTGGAGCCCTGTACAGTACTATCATGAAACACTCAATCTCCTAAGACACATCATCAATTAACCCCTGCACCCGTATCCCTTTGTCTAGTGATGCTCCCCCCTTGCTGCCTATTAAAATTACCTGAGAACTTTAAAATATGTTGGTGGTAGGCCCATTCCAGATCAATTTTATTATACTCATGGTGAGGTGGAATTTTGTAAAAGTTCCCCAAATGGTTCTAGAGACAGTTAAAGTTGGGAGAAGCCCACATGAGGGGAGCAAGAGCAACCAGGTAAGCGTGGGTTAACCAAGCACAGAAAAGATCCTCCCCAGAAGGGAAATGAGGAAATTCTGGCCTCTAGAAATACTAGTTTTATTTTTCTGTGTGCCAAAGTAGTTGTGTGTGTTTGTGAGTGCACAAAAAATATTAGATTATACTGATCTGAAGAAAAGCTGTCAACAGTAAAGATAATTATAGGTAACAACTAACAAAAGGAAAAGAAATCCACTTGCAAGTATAAAATAAATGCTAATTACATTCTCTTAGGTCAATCGTTCTCTGGCTAATTACAAAGCAGAACAATAATGATAAGGCACATTATTACGTGTTTTTGTGTTAACTAGAGTAAGTTTTATTTGATTACAAGATTAAACTGTTCCTGTACACTTAACCTTCATAGTGTGTTACCCCAGAATGGTGTAATGTTTGAGGGTACATTGCTCCTGGGCAGTAGGAAGTGCTAATGTTCAATATTTGCATAAGTGAAGGTACTTTTATGTATTTGCATAAAAAGAACTATGTCAAACAAAGATATAAGGAACAAAGAACACCTAGTCTCAAGGTTAGAGGTTCTGGGAAGGGTACTTTGTCCAGAGTGATGGGTAAGGGAGGGGCTGAAAAGATGAGGCTGCAAAGATTAATGATATACATCACAGCCATTTAAACATCAATAGGTGTTTTAGAGGACTTTTAAAAGGGGGCTTATGCATTGGATGTGATGACTCTTGCAGGAGTTGGACACTTGGAAGAAAAAGCAGCACTTCTCTGCATGGAATAGCACCCTGGCTGAACTGACCACACCCCTCCTTAAGCTCCCAAGGACCTTTGTACACTGTCCTAAGTTGCAATTCCTCTATTCATGCATTCTTTTAGCAGAACACCTAATCTTTGAGGCAGGAATTAAAACTATTTCTCTTTGTTTTCTGACATACTCCCAACACCAGGAAGAGTACATGACACAAAGATCTCAACAAATACCAATAAATAAATGAAGCAAAGGATGGTTCTTGATGATTGTTAAATAATAGAGCTCATCTAGTCACTGAGATGATTTATTCATTTTACTCTGTCATCTACTGCATTAATATTCTCCAATGCCTCTTATGTTTTCATCTAGGTTTCTGAAGGCCATTGGTCAGCACAAGGCCAAGAACAGAATTCTATGATACTCCACTAGAGACTTTTTGGGATCACTGATTCAAGACACTGTGAATATAACTTTACCACCTTATCAAGTGTCTTGTACACATAGGTATTTAAATATTCGCTCATCCTTATCTAAGAAAATGTCATGAGGAACTCCATCACACATTTTACTGAAACCAAGATATGCTGTGTCTAAAATATTGCCCTGATTTTCTAACAAAACTAAAAGAAAATCCATTTATTTGGGAATAACTTATTTTTTGACAACTCAAATTGGCTGCTACAACTATGCATTTCCCCTAAGTGCTCATAAACCATTAGGTTAAACTCTAGTTCTAGAATTTTGCCAAGAATAGGAGTCAGGCCTATTGTTAAATGTATATAGAATTTCTCCTTTGGGGGGAAAAAAAATCACCTATATTACTAGTCTTCTGGCTAGAAATTGTGGTGAACAAAAATTCCAAAATCAAATCTGAAAGTTCCCTGAGCCCCATGGACTGTAATTTAGCAGACTAGAGTTTAGGATGAGTCTAAAACAACAGATACTTCTTTATTCTTTCTGTAACTCTCTTACCCACTCTGAGCTTCAATTCCTTTCAACAATGTTTATTTCTTCCTTTCCTATTTGAAGGTCAAACTCCTTACAGAGGAAAATGAAAATAAAATAGGAGTTTAATAATTCTTTTTTATCACTGATAAAAAAAAACCCACCAGATTATTTTTGCTAACTTAATAGTCCCATATAAAAAGAATCTTCCCAAGACATCTCCTAACACCTACCCTCCTCTAGTTACTGCACCCATTTCCTACCTACATTCTTTCCAGCCACCAAATAAGAATTTTATTCTCACCACTCCACTAAACTGGCTCTTTTCAAGTTTACCATCAACTTACCCTTTGCCAGATGCAATAGTCAAGTCCCTGTCCTCCTTTTTCTTCTATTTTTAACATCATTTGATAGAGTCAACTACTATCTTTTAACACCTTCTGTACTTTGCTTCCATGCTGCGACTCCCTTCAGGTTTCTCTCGTCTTCACAGCCACCTTCTTAATTCTTCCTCGCAGACTCTACCTCTTCTTTCCTGACCCCTAAATATTGGAGGACACCAGTGTTCAGTCTTCTCCTCTATTCTCTTCTTTGCTCTTCCCTTTTCTTCTGCCTTTATAGGCAATCTAATCTAGTCCCACGGTTTAAAAATCCACCTCTGTGTTGAAAACAATCAAAGTTTAACTTCAGCCCTGAGTTCCAGACTTATATACCCTATTGCCCATTCATCCTGTAACTTGGATATGTACTGCTGTCCTCTTCCTGCTGCTGCTGCTACTATTACTATGGCTGATCATAATTAACAACAGTAGCTACTGCAATACTTAACAACTTCTGAGAACAAATTATGAGTCCAATCCTGTTTTAAGTGCTTTGGAGGTTTTAATTCACATAATTTTTCATATCAACCACATAGCATAGGTACTGTTAGCACCCCCATTTTATGATGGAAACACTGAAACAATTCATTCAATAATCTATAAAAAGAAACATCAGAATCATGCATTTCAAAATGAAGACACCCATCTTGCAAACCTGTCTCCTCCTCACCCCCCTCCCCAGTCCTTACCACTATGCATCCACTTGCTCAAACCACAAAAACTTCTCCTCTACTCTCTATCTAATCCATCAGTAAATTCTGGATATATCCTGTATTCTACCATAGCTCTCTATTTCTACTAGTAGCACCAAGTAGTTCCCATCACTTTCCCCCATGGTCACTGAGACTCCTTAATTGTCTCTATTCTATTCTTATTTACCTGAATTTCCACTGTAACAATAATAAAACTTCTTTAAAAGTTTTTAAAATTTTGCTTAACAAAGAAACCACCACGAAAATGAAAAGGCAATCTATTGCCTACGAGGAGATATGTGCACATCACACGTTTGACAAGGGGTTAATTCCCAAAGTATATAAAGAACTTATACAACTCAACTATAACAACAGAAAAACAATGGGCAAAAGACCTAAATAGACAGCTCTCCAAAGAAGACAAACAGATGGCCCACAGGCACATGAAAAAAAAAAAAGGTTCACTTATTATATGGCAAATGCAAACAAACCACAATGAGATACCACCTCACAACTATGAGAATGACCTATAGCAAAAGCACTGGCAACAGTAAGTGTTTGCAAGCGCATGGTGAAAACAGAATTGTCAGTGGGACTGTAAACTGACACAGCCTCTAAGGAAAAAGATATGGAGACCCCCTACAGGTCTAAAAATGGAAATACCTTATGATCAAGCAATACCACTTCAAATTATGAAGAATATAAAAACACTAATATAAAAAGGTATATGTGCACCACAACATTAATGGCAGTATTCTTCACAATGGGCAAGATGTGGAATCAACCCGAATGCCCATCAACAATGTTTGGACAAAGAAAATGTGTTACATACTCCATGGAATACTAATCAGGTATTTAAAATGATGAAATTGGGCCTTTTGTGACAATGTGGATGAACAACATTGAGGTGATTATGTTAAGTGAAATAAGTACGAAAGTAAAGACAATTTACTTCGTTTGTGGAATACAAATAACCAAAGAAAACAAACTGGCAAACATGACAAAAATAACAGAATCTGTGAAAATATGGTGGTTACTAGAGGGGAATGGAAAGTGAGGAGGAGGCAGAGGGAATGAATGCCATAGACTAGTGACACTGGTGCCGTGATGGCAGGTAGATAAGGTATATGCACTTGTTAAGGTGAAGATGTAGGCCTGAAATTACATGGTTTTGTAAATAAATTTACTATTTCAATAAAATCAATACATTGTGATTTAAGAAGTATGCTTAAAACCTAATGGCATTTCATCTCTCTTGGGATGAAACTCAAACTCTTTGACGGACCTACAGAGCCCGACATGATCAGGATTGTAGCCACATCTCCAGTTTTACCCACAACATCACCCCTCTTGCCATTAGGCCTTCCTCTGGTCTTTTAATACACAGAGTTTATCCTAATGTTGCAGCTTTTCCAGAATACTGCCTGGCATGTGTCCCTCCCCCCTGAGTTTTAATTACCTGATTCTTCCCTATCATTTAAGCTTCAGCTCAAATTTTATCTTCCCTGATCATGCAATTTAAAGATTCCCATTCACATACCGTGTTTTATTTTCTTTTAGCATCCATTATATAGCAAGCTGCCATATTTATTCAGTTGTTTATTTATTGCCATTCTTTCCTGAACCACAAAATACAAGTTCCACATCAGGGACTATATTTGTTAGATTCATTCACTGCTATATCCTTAGTGACTGGAATAGTGAGTGCCTGGCATGCAGTATGTGTTGAATGAATGCATCTAAATTCAAATAGCTTTCTTTTTTTTGCTCTCTCCTCAGTAGTAGTCTACATTCAGAGAGTCTGTAATTACACAATGAATTTTGTTTCATGTATGTATGTGTGATATATATATATATAGTTATAGATACATAACATCTCTAGATACATAGCTATATAAGATAGATATTTATGTCTATGTATATGGGTGTATAATATACCTGTATTATAAGGATTAGATAGGTACACACACACACACACACACACACACACACACACATTTTAGCTAAGGATATAAGAGATCTGTCTCTCTCCACATAAAAACTCCTAGAGAATATGAAATGTACTTTTATTTCTTCTTTAGCCCAAAAGTTCTAAGAACATAATATACACTGTTTAATACAGGTCTGACTTGTCTGATCACAGCTAAAAGGATGTGTTCCTTTGGTTTACTGTTAACCCAGACAGATGTTACCACTTCATGCTGCACACACAGTTTTCCTCTTGGCCTTTCACACGCATAGGGCATAGAGGTTATTAAATTTGGCCTTAGAGAAAGAATAATTAAAGATTTGCTCTTAAAAATATCTAAAATACAGAAAAAGTGACATCAACCAACCTTTAGAAGAGAAATACCTTACAGTGAGACACAAGGCTATTCTACTATAACCACAGATCTGAGGGGATGTTCAACATTAATATTCTGAATATAAAGTTAGCAATTTGGAGCAAAATCATTAAATGCCATAAATCCTCTTGAAACTGCGTATCTGACTGGTACTGATAGTAGATAAATAGGAGATACCATTTTATTAATAGTAAAAAATGAGGTTAAGAGGTAAAGATTTCTGCCCATAGCTAATAGAAGCAGCGGAATGAGAATATCCAGGAAGACACATTAAAATTTTCTATCTTAAATCTGAATTTCCCATTCGCTTCCCCCAAATATTTTATTGTCAAGGAAAGGCTACACAAAAATGAAACTAATGAAGCAATGATGGCCACCAAAATTCTCATGTGGATATATGTTTAACATCAACATTCTCATTCATGGAGTGTTTCATTAAAAAGGGGAGGGGGGAGTAGAACAGATTTGGATACCTTCCTCCCATACCCTGTGCTTTTTCCTCAGCCAGAACTAGAATGCCTATCTGCTTAAGTCAGCTGTTGGCATTATTCAAGTCACAGAGTGAGCCCCTCTCAGTATCTGTAAACAGGAAGTGCTATAAATGCCAAGTCTACTATGATGAGGGCTGTAGTCACAGGGATACGTGCATGTGCACCACTCTTCAAGCATCTAGCTTTCCCCCTTACTTCCTATCTTCCTACGATACCTAAAGCGAGCCAGTTTCTCCTATCCTCCAGAAGATTCAGAATCAAACATCACAGCAAAAGGACTGGGTTGGTGATAATGTGTACTATGTAATGTTTCAATTAATACAAATTACAGTAAGCTCAAGTGATAAGGAAGATGAACATATAAATGCAGTCAATTATGACCACCTGCATACATTTTAAGATTAAAAGATCAAGGTGACACAGAGATATTAGAACAGTGACATTAATAACAAAGGGTCCCTGGGTATATTCTATTGCCCTAGTGAGCCATGACATGTTCTAGGGAGGATGACAGCAATAGATGACTCCTTACAAGAGGGAAAGGGGTCCTTGTCATATCTTGTCCCTGGTCCCATGGCTCTGAGGCTTATCAACTGCAGGATTTGTTAGCTTACAATAATTTGAGGAAAAACAAATATAGGAGATGTAAATATCTTATTTGGATTCATGTTCTTTCCCCATTATTATTAATTTTTACTTCTATTCACTGAAAATAAGGAGTATGAAAATACTATCTGTCTTTTCCTGGATTTATTGTTATTTCTTTGAAAAAGAATGACATCCTGAGAAGGACTGTGAAAGCTGTAATACCCTTTCCACATGTTTTCTGATGAAGTCATATTTAATCTTATATCCAAGACATATCTGTCTTACTTTGCAGTGCTTGTAAAGTAAAGATTCTAGGCTTTCCGTTCAGTATATAGTTCACATAGAGAAAATGGTATCATTAATAATAATTAAGGGGGAACAATCATACTGAAACACAGAAGATTACCCTAGAATACAATTTTAAAGCATAAGACTAGACTCAGATGGGAATCTTTGTACTTAAGATTTGAAAAAAATCTAGCAACCAAGTCTCTTCTTTGGATGGGGACAAGAAGAGAAAAGGGAAAAGGGAGCAGATAAGGCAAAGGGAAGTAATGTGTGTTACAGGTGACATGTCAGACCTACTCTCAACCTTAAAAAAAAAAAAAATCATTTCAAGGTCACACAACTAACTAAGTATTGGGCTGGCATAACAATCCAAACAAATTCCACCAGTTCCAAAGTGCAGTGACCTCTAGGGACAGAGAAGGAAAGATATTTTCACCTACATCAACAGCACTGACTTTAAAGTTCTGAAACATTTGTGAAAGACATGGCTTTAACAATGCTACTGCATCTTACCACCATATGGCAGTTTAGTACAAACGAAAACTACTTACACATACTCTAGACCCTCAATATAAATACAGCAACAGAGAAAGAGTTGAACTAGGGAGAAGGTGCTCACTATACATGGAACAAACTGGGAGCCAATGGCCTTTCAGAATTAAGATGGCGCATGGATAACACCAATTCTTCTGGCAGGGTTGTGGGAGGGAAGGAACTGGGCACAGGCTCAGCGGGCACATGTAAAAAGCAATATTCAAAGCTTCTCCTCCTACAGACTACTGATAAGACAATACTTTGAAATACAAACACTCCTAGGAAATAAACTTTTTGGCTAGTCAGGTCTCAATTAGATGAACAAATTCTTTCCTCTGGAAACTACAAAGGAAGAGCAAGAACACATTCTTTCAGTCTTTCAAGTGTGTTCATAGAGCACCAACCATGTGCCAGATTGCAGAGTTTTAGATCCTAGACATACACAGCATGGGATAATCAATGCTCTGGAGAAAAATCAAATAGTTAAAGGATGATATTTTTTTAAAATACGGTAAACAGGGAAAATCTTACAAGAAAATAAAAAATAAGTGAAAACCTGCAGGAGGTGAGGAAATGAGTCAAACAGGTATGTGGAGGGGAAAAGCGGCCAAGAGAGGAAACAGCAAGTTCAAAGGTTTTGAAGCAAGAGAATGTGCTGTATTCAGGAAACAGGAAGGAGGTCAGTGTGTTTGGAGTGAAGAAAACAAGGGAAATCGTGGTAAAAAAGATATTCCAAAAAGCAATAGGGTGCCAGCTAATGCTGGTCTTGTAGGCTATTGTAAGGAGTGTGACTTTTAATTTAGGAGGGGAAATCACTATATATGGGGCTAGGAGTGTTAAGAGCAGAGGCATAAACTGACATTTTGAAGGGATCAATTTGGTTGCTGGGTTGAGAAAAGCCTCCAGGGTTACTCAATCTCTAGACTATTGCAATAACCAAGGCAGTTGATAAGGAGAAGGGAGTGGGGGGAAAGATATGAAGTAGGGGTGGGAACAATTGAAATGGCAAGAAAAGACCATGTTCTGGAAATATTCTAAGCTAGAACTAACAGGACTAATAAACTAGATAAATTCAAGATTTTTGGCCTGAGCCAAAGGATGGAGTTGCTATTTACCAAACTATGGAAGACTGCAGGATGAGGGGGATTTTATAGACAACCACGGATACATTTCCAATATTTATTAAACATTCAAGTAAACTTGTCAAGTAGGCAGTTGAATTTATGAGTCTGGAGTTCAAGAGAGAAGTCTAGGATGGATATATAATATGGGAATCTCCAGGCTAGAAATGGTTCAAAGCCCTTGAGGCTGGATGAGATCTGAAGAGAGTGAGCATGAGTGTAAACAGAAATGAGGATCATGGACAGAGTCCAGGGCACTTCAGTTTTAGGGGTCAGGAAGACAAGGAGGAACTGGCAATACACAAAGCAAGAACTAGTGAGGCAGGAGGAAAACCAGGGAGAGGGGTGCCCTGGAAATCCAGAAAATGGAGTGTTTCAAGGAGCAGGGTATGATGAACTGAATCTAATGCTGCTGGCAATTAACGAAGGACAAGGACTAAGAACAGACCCCTGGGCATGGCAATGTGGAAAGAACCAGTGACCTTGACAAGGGCAGGCTGAGGTGGCAGTATGAGGGGAGGAATAGGTTTAAGTGAGACTATGTAACTTCTGGACAACTTTCTTAATATTTCTGAAAGGTGTCAAACATTCTCAGACAAACTATCTAAATTTCTTCCATCAGGTCCCTTCCAAACTGGAAAAGGTGAGCAACATTAGTGTTAATTAAATGTTTAATGTATATTATAATTAACATTACTTTTAGTTTACTGTCAAATTTATGATATAGTAGACATATTTTTAGTGTTGAATGTTCAATTTATTGTGCATTAGGGTCTACCATACCACATATATTAATAAAATATTTATCACATTCTATAAAACCTTTAAAGGGGCAATAATACGATGTCATAGAGAATGCTGATCAGGGAACCAGGAGATCTGGGCTTTAGTTCTAGTTCATCCGATAAATTTGAAAATTTACAGGAATTTTTTGAAACTTAGCATTTCTGGGCCTCTTTCATTATCTGTAAAATGAGTTGGTTAGATCATTTCTAAGTCCTTTGAAGCCTAAAATCACATCACTTCTAGCAAGTTTAAAGGCCCTAAGATGATTTATTTACTTGATGTGACCATGCTTTTCTGATTTAGCACTGGTCAAATCTAGAATTTGTTTGGTACTGATTTCTAAGTTACCAGAGTAACTATAACCCATTTTATTTTATGATTCCCAGAAACACCCTGTGGTGAAATGGAAACGCTACCTATGAAAGCAATAAAGAGAATGATAACCGGAAGGGGGAACCACTCTTCTACAGAACGCAGAGTTAGCACTGAGGTAAAAGGGGAACTTCTTGGGGAGCCTGGAATGCAGGTGACCCAATCCTAGGCCCTGTTCAAAGGGGGCCGGTTTAGAGCCTAGTTTTCATTTTTCTTGGGTGGTAGTAGATCCTTTGGTTGTACCTAGCTACTTGCCCTTTCTTTACCAATATCCATGAGTTTTTAGGGAAAAGCAGGTTGCATGCAGGAAGCTCTTGAATACAGAATCCTACATTATGCATTGAGAGTTAGGGCAGAAATCCTGGGGGAAATGGGGACTGCCATAGTCGCTAACATTTATAGAGCTTTTTTACTATGTGCACATTTATGCACATAACTAAGCTTATGTAGGACTGTGATTTATACAATAAAACAATAAAAATGCTGAGAGATTTTATTTGTACTGACATTACAAGGATGAAATTAAAAGTAAAGTACCTTAAATTAGAAAATCAAAATGATTTTCAAAATCTCAAAATCACTTAGAGTTTGCTGACATGGTGGATGGGAAAAGCCAAATTCTTACTGAGTCACTAACTTTTACACCATCATTATGCTTTTTATAATTTGTTTCCATTTAATTAAACTTTTAATACACACTTCAGGACCCATGGTTACACTCTGTATAATATTTTTAGCAATTCAACAACAAGCAATTGTCTGAAAGGAGAAGTAAAGATTAAAAATCAAAACATTTCTATAGTTTACTAAAAAAAAAAAAAAACCTTTGGGCCCTTTGATACAAAAGATCATTAAACAACAAGTACCGAGTGACTGACTCATATGCTAATAGTTACTCAAATACCAGCCACAGATTCCTCACTCACATGATCTAGTTGGTAGCAACTGTAATGTGAATAGTAAAACATTAAGTGATTTATAGTTTAACAGCAGGGACTCCTGGTAAAGTGATTTGATCACATAGTAAACTATGGCAAAGTGGGGGTCTACTGTGTAGAGTGCATGATGCCATAAAAAATGTCCCCCTCTGTGCTCTACTCAGCAACAGATACCCCTATCCTGACATGAAGGAAGGTAGAGGAAGAAACACAGAATAGTCTCACTTGAGATACTGAATACAGAAGTAGCAAAGGTTATTTTTTTGTTTTGTTTTGTTTGAAAGCATTGTAAGGAGTTAAGCTGGAAGGAATCATCTTGATTTTTGCTTTGTATGTACAACATTTACGTAGCAGGCATATAGACTGTGGTGATGTGACCTTGTGACACAAAGGGTGACAAGAAAAATTTCCCAAAGATAACTGGACAAAACTTCCATGCTGGCTTAATCAGAGAGTAGATTTGGACTTCTGGGAGGGATCCCAACAGAGACAGAAATGCTGATATTACAGACAAATGCCCTCTAGAACAGAAAAGTAAACACATTTAACACTTTAGATTAGCCCAGGTTGGTCCAGGATCAACATGAAGGGTGAGAATGTGTTTTCCTGGCTCACCCTGCGCATGCCTCAATACCTTGCGATGTGTCGCTGCCTAGTTGTTCATTTTTGATTGTGTCATGTGTTGTCATGTTCATACCATGATGTCCCTGTCTCACTCTCCCTTATCTTGGCATTTCCACTCCTATTTCCCACTGGAAGCTACACAATGCTACCTCATCCTCTCTTCCTCCAAAGGTTTCTCTCAACCATTCTCTCTCACTATAGGGAATGGCAAGCACTGAGCTGCTTAGGCCAGAGATCAGGGAACTGGCTTTAACATCCTTCTTTTCTCCCCCTCAATCCCTCTCTCTTTTACTTTCTCCCGCCCTTCCTCCCTGTCATTACCAACTGATTCCCATACACACATCTAATTAATCACTAGGTCCTAATCAGCTTCCTTTTAAAGCTCTCAAATCTGTTTATATCTCCTACCCCTGCTGCCACCACCCTGGGTCCCTAACTAGCATCTCCCATGGAAATTACTGTTAACAGTCTTATCGGTCTCCCTGATCCACTTCTATTTCTGTCTGATTCACCCTCTACTTCTGTCAAGATTTGTTTTTAAACATACAGATTTGGTCATGTCATTTCCCTGTGTCCATGGGCCTGCATCCATGTGCAGCTCCTGCCTTTGGCCTCTGTGCTCTGTATGTAACAGACTTCCCCCAAGTCACCTGCTCCTCAGCCCTGGGCCTTCTTCAAACATCCCTTTATCCCCTCCTTGTCTGCCTCAGCTGCAATGAAAAGGAGTCTTCCTCTACTCTCTTAGATATTAAATCCCCTGGCTATGTGTTTGCTTTGGACTTTCTGTGTTTTCCTTCAATGGCTACCTCCTTCACAAGAACAAAAATTCCATGAGAACAGGGATCATATCTTAGCCATCTTCTTCACTACAGTAAATCTCCAGAGTCTAGCACAGTACCTGACACACTCAATAAATATTTTCTTGAATGTACTCCAAAATCATAACAGAATCATATGGCTAGAAGGAAATTTCTTGGTCACCTCGTCCAGTCCACTGTCAATATCTCAATTCTCTTCTTCTAGCCTCAGGAGGTTCTATTATAGCAGAGAGACTAATTATTTAAGAAATCGATTTTCTGAGGAAAATGGTCTGCTGTGAAAATTTTAAAGTAACATGGTTAAAAGCTTGGACTTTAGAGTCATACTGAGGTTGTACAAGGTTCCTTTCAAGTTAGACAAAGCAGGGCGCTTGATCGCCCTGGGGCAATAGGTATACATCCCAAGGTATGACTGGGACGCCCTGGGGGTTATTGACTGATGTGCTTTGCACCCCAGGGACTGTTCAGTGGAATGCCTTGTTAATAAGATTGGAGTCATAGGTGGGGGGCTGGAGCATATCAGCAGACTCACTCTCCCGAAAGCCCAAAATCCAATATTCACTTTGACCCATCCTTTTCTTTTTCAATAAAAAGGCCAGGATCTTCACCTGTTCTGCTCCCCACTCTGTCTCTGGTGAATCCTCTCACCACCCCACACCTCTGGCCTACACGCCAGTTCTTGAATGCATAAATAAGTAAATCTTGAAAAAAAAAAGGCCAGGATCTTGCTCTCCAGTGACATCCTGCATCCTACTGCTCCAGGACTCTTGTTTCTTTTCTTTTATCACTGCAGTGTTGCTGACACAACATCATATTACCCAAGTTAAATTCTGGCTTTGTTACTTGCCAGTCATGCAGCTTCAGTCTTCTTACTTAACCTCTCTGTGCTTCAAATTAATCAACTACAAAATGAGGATTAAAAAAGTACTTTTTTTCATAGGGTTTTAAGAATAAATAAATTGAGGGGCTCCCTGGTGGTGCAACGGTTTAAGCACAGTGCTGTCCATGGCTGCAGCATGAGTTTGATGCCCCGCTGGGGAGATTCCCACATGGCGCGGCAGACCTCTCCTGCCTCGCCTGCTGCTCCCCTCAGTAGGGTATTTCGGTCAATATGCTTGTTCTGCTTCCCACTCTGTCTCCGGTGAACCTTCTCGCCACCCCACACCTCTGGCCTGCAACCCAGCTTGTATGCAAAAATAAATAAATCTTAAAAAAAGAATAAATAAACTGAAAGATATAAAAGGCTTAAAAAGCAGCCTGCTATATAGTGCTATGTCAGCTATAGTTATTATTGCTGGATTTTATATTATGTGTATGCCATAGTTTAAATGTTAAAATAGCTGTAGAGAAACAGACTGACTTGTCAAACACAGTGCTAATTGGCTAAGCCCTCGACTCTAACAAATTGACAAACTTCTTATGCTTAGTATAAGATTCATCAATTAATTTATAATTATAGCCACTATTTCTACTCACTGATATCTATCTCCAGTTTTCCTTCTCTTCTGGACACATCAATTCTCCAACCCTCTGTGGCTATGCAGGTCATACAAGTTGTGAGTGGAAGTGACTGGAGTCATGTCTCAGTTGGAAATTTAATTGCTGGAGTGAGACCCTCCAGAACGCCTTCCCCCTCTGTGATCACAGAAGTGTGTACTGAGATGGAGTCTCTGTCAGAGTGAGTCCCCAAGTGACAATAATGAACAAAGTGTCCTGACAGCCCCTAATGAATTTGCTGTATGAATGAGAAACAAGTCACTAGGATTTTGAGGTTGTTTGTTACTACAGTGCAACACCCCCTGTTCTGACTGGTATAGCAACAATCATATCCAAAGGCTATTACTTTTTTTAATTAATAAAAATGTTTTCTTGAATTTCAAGAACTGTGTACTTTAAAAGTTCAAATCTTTGTACACAAATCATCACTATACTTTTGAGAATAGCGGAGGATAGGACTTAAAGTTTTTTATCTCCTTGGGTCACATAGCACAGAAATCCCAAGTCCTGACACTGCCCAGGCTTCTGATGATGACTCTCTGCTGCTCTGTTGTTCGAGCAGAGGACAATGTAAGGGCTGCTATTACTTTCTTAAATGATCCGTAAGAGAAGAAATCTAGATGGGGTTCTTTGCTCCTAACTCTTTTCTGTTGATGGCCCCCATATTTGACAGCAGGCAAACTGAAGAGTACAATGAAAAGTTAGAAAAAGCAAAAGTCTAGCAGGAAAGAGACTGCCCAACCAGTACATATGAACTTAAGGCAAGATAACAGTGAGAGTGATCTTGGCCCTTCTCCAAATCATTCTTTCTAGCATTATCATTTGAGTACTCTGAAGTATATTATATATTCAAAGAATATTGGAGATTCTATTTAGGAAAAACATTCTTAAAATAGACATTTTTTAAAAACCTTCTTTGGGAGTTATCTATATCATATTAGTTTCTTCATTAAATGCAGACACTTGAACAGAAAAAAATGTATGAATGACTACTCATTAAAATAAGAAATATCAGATTTTGAAATGAAGGTATGAACTGACAATTCCGGAAGACATTTGTATTGATACTGTTACCACATAATCTGGTGAGATGGCTATGTCAGAAGAGACAAAAGACCACACACTCACCTCTTGGCTAATAAAGTCTGAGAGCCTATATATGGAACATTATGCTAAGCACTGCTGAAAAGAATAAAAAAGGAAAACTCAGTTCCAGAAGCACACAATCTACATGATAATTGAAAGAATATATTAAATGTCAGTAATCAATACCCCACTCTCTGCCACCCAAAGAGGCCCTTGCTGGACAGGAAAGTTCTCTTACTGAACCCAAGGACTGAACATCAGAGCAAAACAAAACAAGACACCCACAAGGTGTCCACCCACAAGGCTCAGAGCTGGGGACTCAGCCCCTTTCCAGCAAAAAATACCTGCCTTGCAGAAGACTAGAGCATTTAATCAGTGTATGTCATCACGAGGGACAGATTATAGAAGAAAAGCCACTTTAAATGCACCTGTGTTTTGCCCATGTTGCAAAGGCAATCCTAACTAAACAACTACTCTTACAAGGATTTGTTTAATGCCTGTCGCTATCAGTAAACAATCAGGTGGTGCTATTCATGGAACATTCTTTTAATCACAGATACCTGATAGTATCTGCCATTTATTGAGGGTTAACTTTATGCCAGGCACCGAGTACATCTTTACACTTATGATTTCATTTAATCTTGAAGTCTATTAGGTAGGGTATAGTAGTAGCCATATTTTATAGATAAGGAAATTGAGGAGAGAAGTAGCCTACCTAGGGTTACACAGTTTAATTTAAACCAGGTTTGTTTGGCATCAAAGCAAATGTTCACTCCACTACACTGAAACGCTATACAGAGTGGAATCAATCTCACCAACAGACTGCCAAACCCTAAGTGAAATCTTGCACACAAATACAAACAAATTATAAAGTAGGGCAGGCAGCATTCCTTGCACCTGGATACTTAGAAAGTTTGAATGATCCTTAAAAAGAAATCTTCAGTTTTAAAAATATAAACAACAATAACTCTTCCTGGTGTAATTCATATTTTCTTATTATTAATGGCAATTTTACAATTTATCAAAAGAACTGTCACTGCTGAGCTTTTTGCCAAGCGTATTTAACTACAGTTATTTTTATTAAGTAAATGAAAATTTATCAAGCTCTATAAAAGGTGACTAGTACTGAGAGAAAATGCTGCAGTAGAGTGAAGACATGGAAAAATCCTGGCACTTTATTAACACTCACAGAATTAGGTATGACCCATCAGTTAGAGATAGAGAAATTAGGTTGGTATATATAGTAATTTGGTACAATTCACCTGTCAATTTTGGGATCAAAAAGATAGGAAAAGGCTCAAGGGATATCACAATCATTTCCTATAACAAGCAGAAACAAAAGATGTCTCAAATAATTCAGTAAACTCAAAAGGCCCTAAAATGTTAGTAGTATTTGCTGTGATTGAGTTCATGTAAAGTCTACTTATCCTTATCCTAGAAGAAAAATATTAGTTGGAGAAGAAACAAGAGTGCTCATAGTCATTGAAAAATTTAACAAGTCATTAAAGGGCAAGAAAGTAGAAACATTCAAGGACATTAGAGGACAGACTCTGTCCAGTCATACGAGTTTGGATATAAAAGAGCTAATTACAAGACATCCTTTTCTGAATAATTAACTACAAAGCAAGAAAAATTATTATACCGCTTTCTCTGGGAGAGGAACACTACATCCTCCCCCTCTCCCTCCCCCACCAGCTGCTTTAATCAGTAGGAAGCTACCCCATACAGTTTACCACATTGGAAAAACACCCCATCTGGAAAAAATTGATATTAAATTCTTCTGAGGGTATATTCAAATAAGTTCGTGAGATGCAAATTCTGAGTTAAAACTGTAGTCATAGGAGAATGAAGCCTGCAGGAAGACTCAGGAACATTCTTTTGTCTTGGTTCAATAGCTTTAAAACAGACCTGGAGACCTACATTTACATAACCCCCCAAAAAGCAATTTATGATTTAAATTCATCTTGTTCAGCTGCAGCTTGGTTAACTTAACCCCAGAGCCTAAGTGTAAGAACTTCCCATAGCAATCAGGATGTGCTCAAGGGTCACTGAGGAGTTAGGACAGGGATGGAAATGACTGACTTTTCTGTCTCCCAGTCAAAGCCCCTCTTTCACCACCTGAATTCTCCGGGACTGGTCTACATTTTGCCTTATGCAAAAAGTACCTGGAGTGACATGAAAGCACACATAACCTTTCTAACCTGACACATGCAAAATTTTTAATGCAGGGCAGGGCAGGAAAGGAAAGGAAAAGAAAAGAAAAGAAAAAAAAAGAGAGAGAGAGGGGAAGGAAGGGGGGAAAGTCATGCCCAGGATGAAGGAGATGAGAAATGAATACTTTTATTCATATAGCCAAGATGCACAGTAAAAGTAGCACTGAGGGTGGCGCTGGGAGGGGACAAGGATAGTATTCTCTCTCATTCTATTACATTCCAAGTTTAGTAGCTGACAATTCCAACCATACTAGTCAGTTCCAGTTCCGTTCTCTTCTCAGTGGCATATAATCCCTTAATAAAGCTTATGCCAATCAACTCTCCACCCTCATGTATCCACTATACTATTTATGAGGACCACATGAAGAAATAATTGATAAAACAACATGGTCCATCTGGGTACTATTTACTCACAACTCAGAGACCTTGCGGTAAACATGCTTAGTTCTGGGTGTTACACTTTACAAGGTTCACAGGGAAAACTATAATACATTCAGAGGCAAGTATCCAGGAGAGGGAAAGGACTCAAAGCCGAACCAGTGAGGAACTGCATATGTTCAGCCTACAGAAGAGAGGCCTTCTGATATTTGAAGGGCTCTCAAATGGGAAAAGGCCTATTACTGTTTTCTGTGGTTTCTGGAGGGAGAGCTAAAACTGAACAGGTAGAATAGATGGAGAAATTTCAGGTCTATGAAAGGAATAACTTCCTTAGCAGGGCTCTTCAAAGTGAGAAAAGACTGCCTCAAAAGACGAGTCTCAATTCATGCAAAAGGTAGACAACCACTTAGCACAGATGTTTAGAAAAAAATTTAAGTGCTGACTGAATGTTTGGGACCAGGTCAGTGTTTCTCTAAGTACAGTTCAGGGACAAACTGAAATAGAATTGCCTGATGCTCTTATTAAACAGGAAATAATAGGAATTCAGAAACTAATGTGAGTTTCTGGACCACTCTCTAGGTTTCATGACTCAGAAAGGGAAGTAGTCGGGAACACAGATTTTTAACCTGCTCTCCAGCTGAGTGTGATGTGCACTCAACACTGAGGCATAGACTAGGAGACCGCTGAGGCTTCATCCATCATTTATCCTTGGCCAGCACTGGGGGCTGTCCAAACAGGTCCCCAACCCTGATGACTTTGTTTTTGCCTCTGTCAGAAAACACCCTCAACTCAAGTTTCACTAATCCCTTCTCTTTGTTTACTGAAAACTTATCCATTTTTATAAGACACAACTTAAGCAAATGGTAAATGACGTCTTCCCTGATTTTCCAACCACACATGATTGCTGATTACACTGAACTATACCAGTGGAACTTATTACTGCAAACTGGAGCTAATAATACATACCTATAAAACTTGGAGGGAAAATTCTGGGTCTCATTTCCCATGTTCTCCTCATTATCTAGGATAGAAGTTGGCACACACTGTGTTATGAATGTAAACCGAGCAAGTATTTGTTGAATGCATATCTTATATTGTGGGTCACCAGTGCTTACTTAAGTGTAACGTCTGTGAAGGCATGTACTCACCTCCAGTCCCTATAGTCCTAGTGCAGTGTTTAAATAGGCCAGGAAGTCTGATAAATGTGCAGTCAAAATAACTGATGAGTAACTGCCAATATCTTTCTGGATTTTTAAGTAATAACGCATTTTTTAAATAGTTGTCTAATCTAGTGCCTGCCCCTACTCATAATTCCCTCTAGTCTAGTTCCTCTATAATTCCCTCTACCTCAAATATGCTTGCCAATGGCAAAAATTTTTAGATTCTTCAATGACTGTAATGATCAAGAGTTGCAAAAGAGTGTCAGCCTCCATTTCTTCTATGGTACACAGACGATGACCACACGTGAAGAGTGTAGTACCCAAATGTCACACGAAAAAACAGTTGTTAGTTCTTCCCAACTCATGGCTGTACTTTCCCCTACACGTATCCTCAACACTGGTTCCTTCCTGTTTTCTAAATACGTTGTGTCACCAGTCTGTGTCCTATTGTCTCCCACCCTTTAATATCACTTATTTACTCTTTGGATTTGTTTTGACGTTCTCTTGATGCATCTTTGATCATTTCTCTTAAGCCCATCTCTTCCTTCATTCCCATCAGTGGGTCACCTATTGTTCTCCATGCCTGCAAAGTCAGCATTGAGTTCCTAATCACCAAAGCCAATGGCCTTTGATGCCTGTGATGGCAAAGAAGTCTTGTTCATGTATCTGAAAAATTATAGTCTGCAGTCTATTTAAGGAGAAGAGACAGAGATTTATAAAAAATGTAAACTTTGTAAGACACAATTTTTAAAAATCTTCACTGCTAATTTAAGGGGATTCGTAAACCTTATGTTTTCTACCTGGGAAGATACCTAGTTCTTTAGAATCTCTGTTCCCTTCACTTATTTTGTCCTAAAGATAGTAATAATAGCAACACTACTTCTACTGGTAATAACTATCACTAATTATTAGTTATTTGCCCATGAAGCAAAGTACTTTACATACAGTAGTTAGTCCTTAAATACCCATAGCATTACTCTCCCTACTTTCAGTTGACTATGTTGAAGTCCCAAAAGGTCAAGTAACTCAATCCCTAAGGTTTACACTACTAAGGGATTAACCTGAGATTCCAATACATGTTTATTAGTTCCAAAGCCAATATAACTGTATATGATGCTGCCCCATAGTAACACTAATAGTTTTGATTATTTTCGCCATCACTTCCAAACTTTCAAATTGGTGTGTGACAAGTCATGTTTTACTAAGATAAATCTAGTGGTAATATGTAGGAAGGAATGTGAGGGAATTAACTGGAGGTTGGGAAACCAATTAAAGATGTAATAATTTAGGCATGAGTCCATAATGGTCTGCACTAGGATGCTGGCAATGGGAATGGAAAAAAAATAGAGACGGATATGAGAGAAATTATGAACAACGATGAATCAAAATAATTTGGCAACTGTTTAAACATATGAAGAGAAAAAGAATCAAAGCTGACAAATTAAAAAGAATCTGTGACCAAGAAACAACATGAATTTAAGCAGGAATTACAAGGGCAAGATAAGAGTTTGTAGTAGAGGAAATGATATATTTCTTGTTATAACTATTAAAAGAAAAACAATGATGTGACCTAGACAGAGGAAAATGACTACTATGGAAATATACCCATCTGTAACCTAATAAAAATGCCTTTCTGCTTTTCCTTAATGTGACACTAAAACTAATGAAAGAACTTCAGTCCACATATTCAAACAAGAACACCAAACTCTGATTGTAGTAAACACTCTGGTGTTCCTGCATGCAATCCCTTTCTTATCCCAACCTGTAAAAAGTGCGATGCCTGCAAATTCCAACACTATTCATTCAAAAGAGATGGTTAATAGGTCTCATCTGTTTAACCGGAAAGCGTATAACAGGTCCTTCATAAGAAGACCACAGACAATCATTTGAGTGAAAATTTATGCAAAGTAACAGATTAGTAATAGTTTTACACCAGCAGGGCTTTCATGTCTCATTATTTTATACTGACTACTAATAGAGTTTAGTATTAGAATTTGAAAAGGAACAGAAAATGGAAAGCTCTCCCTGCAGAATTTATTGTACCTTTTCAGCTATTATGGGTTTCATTACAGATTTCTACTCCACGGCGTTATTCTTTGTTTTATTTTCAAAATGTGGCTCATACTTTAAAAATGGCTTTCTGGGAAACCTCTACATTTGCATGAATTCAAATGAAACTCTGTTCTCTGTCTGCTGTCATCATTCTGTTCAGCAGCTTGTTACATATTTTATAGGGTTAGGACGTGATTAACAATGGAATCCTCCACAGCATTCCATAAAACAACAAAATCAACAGCAAGGCTCAGCTAAGTAAACATTCAGAGTGCTTTTAAATATTTGGTTTTATAGTTTTTAAATGACAACTTTTAAAAGAAACGCTGTGAATGAAGCTATGGTAGCACTCTGTGACTAAGGGAGGACAGCTTAATAACTGGATAAATTCTCTAAGAAGAATGTTCCCTACTTAGCTCTTCAACATTATTTTATGATATCCACTGGAACATCGAATGTCCCCCTGCATATTGCATATCATCCCAAAGAGGAAGAAAAGATGATAGAGGGAATTAAAATGTTACAACTGCAATAACAGTTATGTAAATAAATCAGGTTGCTTTTTGGAAAGGGAGGACATCAGAAAAATGGGAAATTTCAAATGATGCAGGGATTTTGAGGTTGCATTCCAAATCCAACCCTGTACTCTATGGACTCATGAAACAGAGCTATACACACCACGTCACACATCAACAGGACAAAAAGTGGTTTCTTTTGTTTAGGGAGGTAATAGAAAAATAAATGCGAGTAAGTTTTCAAAGGCGATCAAAAGGTGCGGTGAATAATGACTCTGATGTACTTCAAAATGGAAATTCTTTAAGCAAGAAGGTTTGGGTTTCAAGTAATTAACCTCACATTTGCACAATGGATTGTGACAAAATATAATGAAGTTAGCATATAAAACTGTTGGATAAATGTTCATATCTTCTGACGGACATAATTGTTTTATTAGAGATGAAAAACAAAGAATTAAAAATAGGGGGAAACAATTTATTATATACCTCATAGTCTAATTGTCTTTGAAGCTAAGGAGCTTAAAGTTAACATATAGAATACTGAGTTACAAAGCACTGAAAATCATCCCACTCTTAGGAAAATGCAAGTTAAGAAATATCTTTCCACAAGTAGTTTTAAAAAGCATCATTACTACTATGAAATTAAATACTGGAAATAATAAAGCAAGCTCATGATAAGAAAATAAAACCTAGCAAAAAATGCTAGTAAAAAAATGAGAAGAATCAATACCACATTATCAGCTTAAAGAATGTCATTGCCATGTGTGCGGCCTGAGGAAAACTTGTAACCAGACATCTCTTTTCTGGAAGAAAATAAACATTGAATTTTTGGCCTGGCAGAACAACAACCAACACAATGAAAGAAAGAAACAAACAAACAAACCAAGGTTTACTCAACAATTACAGAACACTATCCATGACCTTTTCACTCTTAAGTTTATTTAAAAATTAACAATTAAATTCACTCTTTTTGGTGTACTGTTCTATTAATTTAAAAAACTGTTACCACAGCAATCACACAACAGTTCCATCACCCCAAACATATTCTTATGCTATCTCTTTATAGCAAAATTGTTTCCCAACCTCTAAACCCCTGGCAACCAACGATCTATTGTCTATTGTGATAATTTTGCTTTTTACAGAATGACATATGAATGGAATTATAAAGTATATAGACTTTTGAATCCTACCTCCTACTCTGCATAATACATGAGGTCCGTCCATACTGTTATGTATAGCAGTAGCTCATTTCTTTTTCACTGCTGAGTACTAGTCCATATATGGATATACCACAATTTGTTTACTCACTGACCAACTGAAAGGGTATCTGGACTTTAACCAATTTTTTTAAATTATTATTAATATTGCTACATTCATATTCAGGTTTTGTGAAATGGTTGGGTCATGCATCGGTGTCTGTTTAACTTTATAAAGATGTCTAAAAGCTAGCCACATAGAAATTTCAAGTTGATAATTTGAATGCTTGAAGAGACCGATAACAGAGACATAAATTTGAGGGCTAGAGTATATGAATATATGAAAAAGGACAATAATAGGTAACAAAAGAAAGGGGAGTTCAATATAAAGGTCTGAGGGACATCAGCATTATATCAAAATATCTATTTAAGCATCTCAACTGCCTGTAAGTTCTTCAAGTACACAGATCATATCTTCTTCATATTGTATTTAACAAATTTCTGTGCCTGCTACTTTAAAGTGTTCAATAAATGCTTGTAAATTCACACAGGCATATTATGTGAAGAAAGATAAGGATGAATGTCCAAGCTGTACTGGGGTGGTAAAGATGAGCAACTCAAAGGAGCCTAAATAGGTGCAGAGTAGAAGCTTTAAACGACAGACTTGGAAGTATCCAAAACAGGAAACTAGTAACTCAAGGAAAAAAAGAGGTTTTTCAAAACTACAGAGTAACATACTTGTTTGCAAGTTAAAAATGTTAGTTTTTAATGGGAACTTTTATGAGGATTCTCTTTTTTTTTTTTTTTTTTTTTTAGTTTTCCATCCTCAAAGTAATGTTGAGTCCTTTTCCTCTATTAGTATCTACAAGAAAATAGGTAGACACTATTATTTGGTGCTTTAAATTGTGACTGGATATTCATAGATTTGGTCATCTGAATATAAATAATCTCCCTAATGTTCCTAAGAGTGCAAAGGGACTCTACTAGTTCCTGCCACTGCTATCCCAAATTCTTTCCACATTTGATTTTTACCCTTTAGATCTAAGAAATAGCATCTCCCCAAAGACTTAGGGAATAGCCTAAAGAAAAGGTCAGGTCATGATAATTCTATTATGACATAAATTCTCTTCCTTAATGATTTAGCTTTATGGGAGGAAAAAGGAAACATAATAACTCAAGCAAAAACTGGGACTCAGATCCCTAAAAGGAGAAACTCCTAGGCAAAAATATCTGAAATCATTTGCCATTAAAATACATTGTAAGTTTTCATTGCAGCCACATATTTCTATACAAATGCACAAAATCTCACTTTGTGATTATAAACAAGGTCATTTTGATTATTTGGGTAATAGAAGTCAGCAACTTATTTATACAAATAATGGCAAATTGAAGAATATATTGATTCTCTCTCCAGTTTCTTTATTAACAAATAAGAATACACAAAAAAGTTTAGTGTGACATAAAAAGAGGCCATTTTATAAGCATCTGAGCCAGTTGGATACCTAAACTATATAACATTAAAATTTCTATTAAAAATAGTACTTCAAAGGTATACCAGGCAAAGTGGAAATCATTTTATGTAAAAATCTGACCATACTTCAAAAGCAGACATTTACTTATCACTGAACATCCACGGGCTCCCTCACATTTTTCTACCTATTCTTTCCTCCTCCTCCACCAATAGATCCCTTGAAAAATATTCACCATGAGACGCCTCCTAATAGTTATCTACTTACTGTGACCTTAGGGGAACATGCCTGTATCTAGAGGAGAAATGTTGTTATTATGTTAACCAGAATGTTGGTAACTCCAACATAAAAAAACTTCAAGAAAGAGCCACCAGACTTAGGAAAAAGCTTCTCCCCAGTGGAGGAATCTTCTCCCCAGTGGAAGACCCCTAGCCATTATATTTCTCACTCCCCTCTTGACCCTGCATATTCAATTTCATTAGTAACTTTGTTTTTTCTCATACAGAGACCATTAGCTCTAACTCCTTCTCCAAGAGGAATAACAGCTGGCCCAAACACCACACCCCATTGGAGTCTACCTACACTTCATTCCAGAACCAGAAGAAAAGACCAATCAACTAGCCAGTTCAGGCACTAGAATTAGAGAGACCATATTTCAGGCCTCTTAGGGACAGCTCTATGTCCTGATCCAGCCTAAAGTAGCTACAGAAGAGTGACATCCCTCCTTCACTCCCCAAATGATTTCTGGCAAAATATGGTTGTTGGTGGTGGGGGTGAGGGTGGGGGTTGATGGAAACTTGGAGTAAAAAATTTAGGATGGAAGTTTCACAAGACCAGAAACCAGAGGTGGGGGATTAGTGTGTTGTTAAACCAGCTATGGAAGTTTTGCAAGGCAAGGAATCAGAGGTAGGGGCAGAGAGGATTATCAATCATTACAGAAAACCAATCCAACCTAACCCCCAAGTGATAAATTCCACAAAGTTATAAAATTCCAGCAAACAATGATATATAAGACCATCCCCATCCTTTAAAAAATGCAGCACTTGCCCTTTTTAGAGTGCCCACTTTGTGTCTATGCAAGGGTCTCTTTTTCTTGGTAAACTTGCCTTGTGTTCAACAGAAACTCTGTTGAATTCTTTCTCAGAGGGATACAAGGACCCTGCACACTAAGCCCCAATGCTATGAGTGAAAAGAACATGTCATGTTCATGCTGAAAAAGGCTAGGCTAGTGTGTAACTCTCCAATTCTCCCTTTCACTGTATGCAGTGACCAAGGACGACACGTACTATACGATAGTGGAACTTCCACCAACCTGGGTAGACTATATGAAAGACTGTAATGTTACAACCTAGACTATAAGAAACAGAATCTCTGATCTAAGGTAGATGTGTAATGTCAACAATAAACTTTTGTTACCCTAAGTTACTGAGATTTTATTTTTGTTGTCACAACATAGCTTAGCCTATCCTTATGAATAAACCTTCACAATTGAAAATCACATTTATAATTACAGAAAATCTGGAGGAGGTGAGTTCAGAGACTAATTTTGGTCAAAGAGTCCATTTCACACTGTTCAAATGTATATTTAATTTGCAAGTGTAATTATTTGCAAAGACTAATTTTTTTGAAGTAGGGGTCAGCATGCAGTCTTTGATTTTAAAAGGGCCATTTTACTTCCTATTGTTAATCCCTGAATTCGTTTGCATATCAAGATGTGCAGCAGTCAGTGGTCAGAGTTATAGCTTGTGTTGTCTCCTTTATTTCATCATCTTTAGGGAATCCTCTCAAGGTTACATATGATATAGATATCAACTGAAAATTCTACTAAAATAGCCAAAATTCTACTAAAATAGCCTACTTAACAGAATGGACTGTCAGTGTTAATACAATTACTTCATAATCTCTTTGCTTATTACACTTCACTACATCATAGACTTCTCATTACAACAATGAACTTCCAAAGGTCTAAATTTTGTACAGTAAGTAAATTCAAATGATCTTATTTCTATATGAATTTCTCTGTATATTTAAGTTTTGTTTTCTTCCTTTCTAATATAATAATATCTCAGCAATCATCAAACAGTTGGATCCGTGAAATGATAAAACCAGTCTGCTCCTTATGTCATTTCTACCCAGGAAGCTGACAACACTTTGCTATTTGTTTTTTTGGTTGATAACATTAGTCTGAACATCATTATGCACACTGCAGTTGTGTATTTATTTCTTTCCAAGAGAAAAGGAAAAAGAATTTACTAGCATAATATAAGAACAATAGGACAATTTAAACTAATAGCTAATGGGTTTATAATAAATAAAAAGAAAGCTTTCTTCATATACCATATAGACAAGCAGTCACCCTTGAAATTTGTTACTGATTATATCACAGTCATGGTTTAAGCTGGATAACTTAATAATTGATGAAGTCTTTAATTTTTGTCACCTAACTATAAAAGTAATTAAATTTTGTGCTTAGGAAATCACCTCTCAAGTCTTAACTAGGACTTTCACTCTCACTCTGTTCACCCTCTGGGATGAAGGGAATGACACAGTAAGTTTTATAGGCATATAACATGATGTCTCCCTTAAGAATACTTCAGGCAAGTTGGACCCACACTCAAGTCCTAAAAATCTCTTCCAGTTTGATAAAAACTCTGGACTTCATAATTCAGTTCCCTTCTTAAAAAAAAAAAAGTTAATTCCTATAAATCCCTCAAAGTTAAGATTAACAACGAATCACAATCAGTCAGCTAGGTTTTACAAAATAATGCAACTGCTTAATATAGGCTATACTCAGTCAAATAATTTCCTTGTTTTTCCATGTCTTCTCTATAAAATTCTTGCCCCAGAAACTGTTGTGGAGAACTGTTAACTTCTGGTTTGGCATTGTTCAATTGGAATCTATGTTTACTGAAATAAACTTTTCAAAAATTTAATGTAACTCATTTTTTTAAAGTTTTAAAAGATCTTTTTTTTAAAATATACATATTTAAAATTTTAGAAAATTGCCAATTTTGGAATTGTCAAGCTGTTTTCCAGTTGGTTATACCATTTTACATTCCATCAACAAAGTAGCAGAATATGAAGTTATAGTTTCTTCACTACTTCACCAACACTTGGTATGGTTGTCTTTCTAATTTGAGTCAATCTAGCAGTGGTATCTCTGTTGGCTTTAATTTGCTTTTTCCCATTGTCTTATGATGGTGAGCATTTTTTCCTAAGCTTATTTGCCATTCCCATATCCTCTTTGACGAACTCTGTGAAATCTTTAAAGCTGTTTTACTCTCAGATTGTTTTTGTTTTTTATTCATTGAGTCTACTTCTGTCCCATTTGATCTACTGACCTACTGATCTACTTTTATTCCAATACCATACTGTCTTCATTTAGTTTTAAAATCTTACTTTAAAATTATCCTAAAATCAGGCAGTGTTAGGTCTTCGATTTTGTTTGTTCTTATCTTTCAAAGTTGTTCTGATTAATTTAGCTTTTCCTCATTTCCATATGAATTTTAGTATTTCCTTAGGAACGTCCATTGCGATTTTGTTGGAATTTTATTGTTTCTACTGATCAATTTGAGGAGAAATGATATCCTAATAATACTGCGTCTTCTGGGCCACCAACACAGTATCTCTTATTTAGGTCTTTAATTTCTGTCAGCAAATCTGAGAGTGTGTTGCGCATCTTTTATCAGTTTTCCCTTAAACATTTCAATTTTTTTTTGTTATTGCAAATGATACAGTTTTAAAATTTGTACTTTCAATTGTTTATAGATAGTATATAGAAATTCCATTGACTTTTGTACAACTTGATATCCCAGAATCTTGCTAGACTTGTTATTTTTTTTGTATATTCCATTGGATTTTCTACATAGATGATAATATTATCTAATAAAAACAGTTGTACTCCTTCCATTCCAATAGGAATATCTTTAATTTCTCTTCCTTGACTTAGTGCATTCACTAGAACTTCTAGTAGTACAAAGTTAAATGGCAGTCATGAGAGTGAACACTGCTGACTTCTTCTGATGTTGGGAGAAAGCATTCAGTCTTACCATCAGATATTATGTTAGCTTAGTCTTTTCATAGAAGCCCTTTATCTGTTTGAGAAAATTCCCTTCTATTCCTAGTTTGTTGACTATTCAGTGGGAGTGGATGCCAGATTTTTAAAATAATTCTTTTGCCTCTATTGAAATGATCCCATGATTTTTTCATTTTAGTTTGTTAGTATGATAAATAAACTGGTTCTTGAATGCTAAGCTATCTGTGCATTGATGGACAAACCCTATTGACTACAATGTATTCCTTTTTCTGGCTAGTTAGATTACATTTACATAGTATTTTTGTCTGTTTAGTATTAGGGCCTCATGGAATGAAGTGGGAAGCATTCCTTTCTGCGCCAATTTATCTAGAAAAGTCTGTGTAGAATTCATGTCATTTTTTCCTTAAATATTCAATAGAATTCACCAGTAAAGTCATTTAGGACCGGTGTTCCACTGTAGAAATTTCAATTTCTGTAAATTTCAATTTCTGTAAATTTCAATTCTATTATGAGATACATGGCCATTCTGGTTATTTATTTCTTCCTGAGTAACTTAGGCAGTTTTGGTCTTTCAATAAATCTTTTCATTTCAATTCAGTTGATTAATTTACTAGCACACAATTATTCACAATATTCTTATTATTCTTTTAGTATCTGTGGAATCTGTAGTGATGTCAACCTCTTCCAAGTTGTTTACAACTCTGAGTCCCACACTTCCTTTTATTTTATTAAGAAGGCAAAAGGGGGTTTGTTTGTTTTTATTGATTTGTTTTCTGGTTTTCAAGTTAAACTTAAAAATATTTCTTTACGACTACAATTCAGTCATAAAAATAGATAAAACATTATAATTGGTTATCTGCAAATCGTTCAGTATTTAAAAAACACAAAAGTCAGGGTAGAAAAGCCAAAGATAGAGGTACAGGGTAGGCTAGTGATAATAAAACCCCATAGAAAGGTCACATTGAATGAAAAGCGCTATAAAGAAGTACCTGCCACTTATTTTCAACCATATTTTGAAGAAAAAAGAAAATCCTTGAAATCTGGAACACTCATCACATGCAGATGGCGAGCTGTACTCTCAATAAATAAAAACACCAAAATTCAAGATCAACAACAGTAACAAATCTATGTATAACCAAACATACGTACAGATTCCAGTAAACTTCAGTCAATAAATCAGGGAACACTTCCATTAGAATGTGCTAATGAGATAGCTGATTAAACCAAAATGCAAATGAAGTTTTCCTATCTGTGGTCTTGAATTTAAGAGGAAAAAAGGGGAGGGGTTAAAAAATTAGAAAACGTTATTAAAACAGTTTCCCAAACTTACAGAAAGAGAATGCTTTAGAAATTGAATTTTTGCTCCTTTTAGCTTTGGTCTCCAGAAACTGTCAGGTCCTTTTTTCCCTCTAATTTTCTCCCCCCAACACGGAGGGAAGAAAATGCCTGTCATTTTCACAAGAACAAATATAAAACTGTTTATTTGTTTCTGAATTTATGTAGTTCTAATTACTGACATCTTAAATACCTTAGTTACAAATTCAAGATAGAAATCACAGAAATTATCTCCACCCTACTGACAGAACATCAGGCCATAATATCAACTTAGATAGCAATCAAGAACACTAAGAATAGTTTAACCAAAGTAACAGAATGTTAGTTACATCCATCTACATCTAGCTTTGGCTTATGCAAAGTCAACTGGAAACTTAACCTCCCCCTCTGCAGCACCATTCTACATTATCACCTGCCTGCTAGACAAAAGCACCTTCAAGTCTTCCTGGCATTTCAGTCTCACCATGTCCAAAAGATTCATCAACTTATTCAAAAAGTTTTCTTCACCCTTCTTTGACTTCTCTTTGTCCAGGCAACACGGTTTTCCTAAATTATCTAAGCTTCATAAATGGATCAGCTTTGACTCCTATGTCATTGTTACCTTCCTCCATTTAGAGAGTTATGGGGGCATGGGAAAGGATACATTTAGGAAATGGCAAGTATGTTTATAGTGGGCTTTAAAAGAATTCGGGATTTTTCAGAGAGGGCTTAAAATAAGTATTTGTTAGGAAGGCTTCCCTGATTATCCCTGCAAATATTGGTTTCCTTCCTTAGATCCCTACAGCATTTTGTACTTCTCATTCAATGTAGACTACTTTATTAGAGTTATTGAATGCAAGAGTTATGATCCTCCAGTGCAGAGTACAGATTGTAGGTAGGCCCAGAGAAGATATTCAAATATCTGGAAGACGGTTAGTGAATGAATATCACAAACTTAGTACGTAAAACTTTACATACCAAACTTTACAATACAGTTGCCTTATTTCTCCTCCAAGGTTACTGACTACTACTTTCAGAACAAAACGTCTAGCCTTACTCCCCTAATAACCATTCAAAATATTTAACTATTCAGACCATGTAGGAGGAAATTCTGAGGGTGGATATGCTCCTCAGAAGGTTACCAAATTATAAAGAAACAATAAAAATGATTTTATAGCATAACAAAAAAATACCAATTTTTCAGGCTTACTATTCTTGTTTTAGAAATCTAAAATTGCATCTGACAGGAAAAAAAGTTTATTCAGAAATGTTGGATGAAAAGTCAACATGTAAACACTCTGAGGCAAAAGCAGTGGGTGGTTGGTTCACCACATTCCACTCACTCTGAATAGTGCTTCCATATACCTTATTTGCAAAGAAAGTTTCTGGGATCTGCTTGGCCATGTGTCCTGACGAGTTTGGAAAAGGGGGTCAGGAGTTACCACAAAGCCTACTTTTAAATACCCTGCCTGATTTGTGGTACTGTAAACTCCTTGTCTTTTAAGAAAGACTTTATCAGAAGTCGCTTATATAGGCAATTTGGTCATTTCATCTGGGTGATTTTAATTTGGATTCTACAGATGACGACTTAATTTTCACCTTAAAAGACATCACCCATGTTCCACAGTCACATCTTTGCCCTATCTGTAAATTCTCACACCTGCTTGCATTCATTACATGTGATGTACTCTTTCAGTCTTCAAACACTCAGAAGTCATACAAAATAATTGACTATTTAATTCAAAAGTATCCATGTATACCAGAATTTAGAATTATCTCAAGATTTTATTACTGACAGGAAACATTATAAAATATTTCCTCAGAAATCAAAAGACATTAATGTAATATCTTGTAAACCAAATTGTTTCACCCAACACCAACAATTTCCAGAGAGAAAAAAACAGAAAGGAAAAATTTGTATAGTGAGTGGTAAATTTCAATTCCTTATTAAAGACATAAATATGTTTTGTTGCCAGTAATCTTTAAAGCCTCTGCAGACTGTGCTTTGCAGTTGTTAAATGGGCTTTGTTTTCCTTACTGTAAAGAACAGAAGAAATAACCAGGGAAGGAAAGAAGATGACAAAGTGAAGAACCTGGGCATGAAATGCAGTCCAATTTCCACATTTATCATCTTGCCTAGCACAGACCCGAGTTTAGATACGATAGCAAGCTTAGATGAGAGGACAACCATGTCTGAGTCACTGAATTTCCATCGACAAAGGATGACGTGGTCTTGAAAATGAAAATGGAAATCCCAGGTTGAAGATGGGTGGATTATAGCTCACAGAGATGCAGGCAATGCCTTGTCTGGGGATAGAAATGTTGGTTTAGGGGGTACTCGTTTTATTGTGAACTCAGGAAAAAGGCCCCCCCTTTTTTAAAGATTTAATTATTTATGCATACAAGCTGGGGTACAGATCAGAGGCGTGGGGTGGTGAGAAGGTTCACCAGTGACAAAGTGGGGAGCAGAACAGGCAGATCGATCGAAACACACTGCTGAGGGGAGCAGCAGGAGAGGCATGAGAGGTCTGCCATGCCATGTGGGAATCTCCCCAGCCTGGCGTCAAACTCGTGCTCGCTGTATTCGCTGCTGCCGACAGCTCCACAGCACAGCGCTTAACTGCTGCACCACCGGGGAGCTCCCCCCAACAAATGGCCCCTTTTAAAAAACTTTATTACCCAGATTCTAACTTATGTTTTCCTAAAGATCTAGTGTCAGTTTTTGAAAAAGCCTTTATAGTTTCAATGTGAACATCTCTGAAGTAAAATGTGACCAAGAAGAGGAGAGTAGGTGAGGTCTGGGCCTGCCCAGGAGGAAGTGATGACAGCACTAGCCAGCCACAGGCACGGCGAGCAACACCCTTTATGCTTAGTCTGCCTTCAGAAGAGATGAGCCTGGAAGCCCTTCTGCCCCAATCCAACAGGCCAAGCGAAATGCCAGTGAGGATCAGCTGGAAAATGCCACCTCAGTGGCCTTAAAAATCACATTTAATTATATGATTCATCGCTTCCTCTTTAACATTCACTGAATAAAGTAGGAAATTGGAAAGAGTCGTTTTCTAAGATTCATTTGCTACATTAAAACTCTTGGGGAGTTGTTTGTTAAAAAAAAAAACCTTCATCACAGATGATGGCTTTTGGAGCTCAGGGGAACCATGTAAACATAGGATGGTAAATGTCTTATCACAGCATCACCATTTTAGGTGCAGTATCAATGGTCTTCATTTTCTGCAAAGGTATTTTAAGCAAGTTGTAAGATTATCTATTTATGAATCTGGCCATCAAATCGCAACATTCCCAGGCCTCCCTGGTGGCGCAACGGGTTAAGTCTCAGCACTCTGAAGCTATCCATAGCCACTCAAGAAGAGTTTGATCTCCAGCCAGGGAGCTTCCCACATGGCACAGCAGATCTCTCCTGTTTCGCCCACCACGCCCCTCAGCAGTGTACTTCAGTCAATCGGCCTGTTCTGCTCCCCACTCTGTCTCTGGTGAATGCTCTCTTACACACACACACCCACACCTCTGGCCTACACCCCAGTTCTTGTATGCATAAATAAACAAATCTTTAAAAAAGAATCTCGACATTCCCTTCAAAGGTGTTGAAAACTAAGCTCTGGGTCACTTAATTAGCTACATAACTCAGTCTGTTTCTGAGATACAATTATCTTCTCAACTGGCCAAGAAGTACCAACCTTGGCTTCACCAGGTGATGGACGCTGGCTACGCTGCTGTCAAAGCAAGGGAGAACCACCTCACCCTCATGCCAGGAACAAAACCAACCCCAACACCTAGGATTTAATCTGATTTCTTCACTTTTACTAATGAAGAATGGGAGTAGAGCTCAGAATTGAATACTTTCAGGTAAAACATCTAAATGACTTATAGTAATTGCAGGTCACTTAAAATGATCCAGAGAAATTCTTCCAATGTCTTAAGTCACAATTCTAGCCCCTAAGTCATCTCCTCCAGCTCAAGGACACTTAGAGAGAGAGAAAAAAAAAATGCCATTCCTTGGAATTATTTTTCTTCACTACCAGAGAGAAGACTAATTTCACAGTATTTCTGGTTCATTTAATAAATAATTTTTGAAGGTAAAAACACGGTCATTAAAGCAATAATGACTGCCTCTTTTGAGCTGAATATATTTGCAGTCTCAATCCCCTATAAACCACTTAGAAATATGGAGAATACATAAAACAGCAGAGCCTCTCAGAACATTCTGCAAGATTTCACTTTGTCTTTGCAGAAAATGTAGGTATCGTATGTAGATTTTCTGCAAAATGTTCAGAAAATTCCATAAATCCCATCCTGCAGGGATCTCATTTTTCTGTAGTCTTTCCACCATATTTGAGTTCCTATCCCTTCTAAATATATGCCGCAATACCAGCATTTCCATAGACAAAGCACTGCACACTAATAAAACACAACACTGTTTACATACAGTGCAAATATATAACATATTTTTAGCGTAGGTTATGAGCAATATTTTTAGATGGATGGAGCTTGCAGTGATATTAGTAACAAACTTCTACTGTAAATTAGTAGCCTAAATAGAAATTTATGTTCCATAAAACCCAGCATGAAACAATAAGTTAGAAATATTTAAATAACATTTTACAGAGCGTTAAGCAGCAAGTACAACTGTGTCAGGCTGAGTCGGTTACTGAAAAAGAGAGCTGGGCAATGCCACAGAAAGGTGCCCAAGTAGCAAAAGGGAGAGCCTTGCTCTTTTAAATAACTTAAAAACTTCTGTATGACCTCCAGATTATACCTGATTAACATCCCAAAAGACATCCTCAATCTTGAAAACAAATAAAAAATAACCCATCAGTCTAGGAATAAATTTCTTAGTTTCTATATATACAAGGCACCTACACAAGATGAGGTTTTGGTTCATATTTTCATTCATTTTCTAAAAATATGTTAGGTCTATAATGTGAACAGTGAGTTTATATGTAGGTTTGCACTTTCTAAGATTTATATTCCTGCTCAAGTCACAATCAAGTCTATTCTTGCATTACTCATATTTCACAGGGCAAAGAATATTTCTATTATTTCTTGGGGAAAATCAGCTTCCAATTTACATTTATCTTTGCAATTCTGAAAAATACCAAGACTTTAAACACTATATTCAAAATCTACAGTTACAAGTCCAATACTGCATTTCTATCCCAATATGTGAAAAAAAACCTTCCCAAATTCCGAATTTTTTCTGGGTTTCCTCAGGTGCCTCTCGTCTTGGTCTCCTGGTCCGGTTTTGTGTTGAGGGGAGGGGAGAGGGGATCTGGTGGTTCTTTCTTCTCCTTGATCAGTCTTTTTAGCTTCTTTCCAAGTTCTACTCACCCGTGAGGGTGTTAGATTTACATAGCGTTTCTGAATCTTCTCTGGGTTTGGCTGATGTCTCTTTATAGGCAGCTTTTCTTTTGGGAGAGTTGATACTAGCGTCCCTTCACCGCCATGTTGATGACATCACTAGGACAAATTCCGAATTTTTTCCCCAAATAATCAAAGTAGGAATTGAGAGTAGTGGCTAGAGTAGGAAGGGGGAAAGCTCCAAAATTTTTTTCTCCGCCAGAAAGAAATGGAAGATGTTGGGGCTTCAGTAATGGAGATAGCAGAATATCATATATTCAAGTGAGAGTAAAATGATAGCTTTATTTCACTTCTTCATGTGCAACTCAGAAGGATAAATGCCATATTCTAAAAAAAAGAAAAGCCCTCATTGCCCAGCTCCTTTAAAAAAAAAAAAAAGAATTCTCTGGTTCCTGAGTAATATCTCAAAGCACAAAATGAACAATAGGTTTGATCAAGGCTTTGCTTTGTTTTAACCAAGCTTTTCTGTCAATGACTTCTTTATCCTACAAATGATGTAAATTTAGTTCTTATTTATCATTTCTAGTTTCTCCTCTTTTCTTACTCACAGAGTCAATATGGCAGTTCAGTAAGATTATAAACTGTAAGAGAGTGGAACTATGTCTGTCTTATTAACCTTTCATTTATTCTCTAATTTCTGCCATATAACAAAGACAGTAACTGGCACTAAGTAAAAGTAAATAGACAGTTATGATTCCTGCCCTCGTCGAGCTTACAGTCTGGTGGGGGAGTGATACATTAAATAAATATACAAATAAAGGTATGATCATAAGGTTTTTAAGGAAAAATAATTGGGTGGGTTCTATGAGAGAACTTAAGATAAAGGATAATGGAAGTCAAGAGCTCTCTTGGGTAGTGAAAACTGAGCTAAGATGAAAGGGTATTAGGTAGACTGATAAAGACTGTGGGAAAAATATTATAGGAAGAAAGGTTAACATGGAGGAAAACCCTAGGGTAGGAAAAGGCTTGACACATTTTGAGAAATGCAAAAATGGCCAGTAAGACTAGAGGTAATAAATAGGCAGTGCAGTGGTCATATTAAGAATTTTATCCTGAGCATAACAGCCTGGAATATTATGTGCATGATACGATTTATGTCTTAATATAGATACCTTAACTGCTGGGTAGGAAATGGAAGTGAACAAGAGTATACACAGGAAAATAAGCTAAAAGACTACCATAGCAGTTCTAGAAAGTACCGACAGTAACTTAAAGTAATTTATCTTAATTCCCAATGTCTGACACAGCTCCTGGTTCATATAAATGAATGAACCTCTGTGTGTGTGTGTGTGTGTGTGTGTGTGTGTGTGTGTGTGTGTGTATGTTGTATGCACGGATGTATGGATGTATGGATGTATGTATGGATAGATACATTGTCCATCGATATCAACATCAGTTCTCACAGAATTCTTTCTTGATTCTCCTACAAGTACCAGTCTAGAGATATCATCCAGTCTTTCTAAGATCAATTACATTTATTTTATAGTATATTTCTAAATTACATTTATATTCTAAAAATTTCAAATTAGTAAAGATAACGGCAGAAAAAAAGTCGGTGATATCTAATGCCTACGACTTAAAATTCAAACTCTGCAACTGCCACATTAATTTCTATATGAAAGTAAAAATATAATTTTTGAAATCGCAAATACTCAGATAATTTATATATAAAAATAAGCAAAATGTTTACAAGAATAATCAACAAACATCATTTACAACAGTAAAACAGTACGTCAATATACTAATGGTCAAATTATGGTGCCTCTACATAATGAAATAATACACTGTCCTTAAAAATGCTTTCAAAGAATATTCAATACTCTGGGGAAAGTAAAAGAACATTAAATGAATAAAAGAATTATAATACATAGACAATATGAGCTGAAATTCATTTTTTAAAAGAATACATGCACATACACATACACATGACCAAAGAGAAAGAGATCAATGTAGTTATCTATGAATTATAAAGTTATCGGTGCTTCTTAGTTTCTTAATGTTTTTCTAGATTACAAATTTTCTGCAATAGTAATACTTATATTTGCAGAAAAATCTCCCAGTAATATTTACATTTAAAATGAAAAACAAACAAAACAACTTCAGCCTAGCTCTGTATTGCCCTCCCAATCCTGTTCCCCATGGTCCTGCTGCTACCACTGCCTGCATATGGCATACTCCTCTTGCTCTGCAGCCCTGAGTCTGTGAAGGCCCCTTAAGTATCTCAATTCCTGCTCTCAACATTTACTACACAAAGCACTCATCTGACATAACATATGTTGCCTTGACCTGTCAATTTCTTTTCTCTACCTTTAGCTCTTATTTGTCAAATTGACTGTTGTGTTGTTTGTTTGTTTGTTTGTTTTGGTCCTGCCCCATAGCACCAAGTACAGCATCTTCTACAATATTTCGATATTTGTTGATTGCTCAGAATGAAGTCATTTCACACAGGCCACACTATTCCACATGAGGTCCTCCTAGGAGCCATTATTTGGATCTCTGAAGACTAGTATGGCCACAATCTTCTGGGTTCCCTCTCCTTTTTGGTCAAAAGCTACTGCCATACTTTCCATTTTAAATAATCTAAACAGGGAATACAGTTGAGACAGGGTCTAGTTCAACCACTAACACAAGAGGAAAAAAATGAGTTTTAAAGCATGGAGAGACTCTCTGCAGGTCTTTGGGAGAGGCAGTGGCAGTGACAATAGCAGTAGCAGGGCCAAGCCTGGAAATGCAATGGCCTAAATTTAGTGTTCTCATCCCCAGTTCATCCTAGGGCAGCAGACAGAGCTCTTCTCTCTAACCCTTAAAGAAGGTAAACTGGCAAGCAAGTTTGGAAATGGCCGTGCTATTTCATGAAACAGACAGGCCGGAGAAAATTAATTTGGGATTGCCACTAGGTTCATTGAAAGTAGTTTTTAAGTTTAACCATTAGGCCCTCTAAAAATTATTTTCAAGGCAGCACAGCACAAAGACCAGAACAAACTGATTATGAATTCCTCCCAGGAATACAAAATTAAAAGCATAATTCAGTGTACCTATGAGGCTACATCTTTCCCCCGGCCCCCCTTTCTACCTCTACGATGAACGAGTACAGGTCTGAGTGAAGCCAGGGTGCGTGATATGTGATATGAACCAGCATGGAAAGGACAGTTTTAACCACTCCAGGAAGATATTAAAGTCACTGGTGAATAATTATTCTGATAAAGCACCAAGATCCTATGAGGTTAGGCTGCGACTTTAGCTGACAGCTTTGCTTATAAACATTGGTTCTAAAAAATACCAATTAATGATTCATTTGAGTCCTGCTCTGCTCTGATACTGTCTAAATTCTGGCATTTTATGTCATGCCTTCATCTTTTACCACATAAACTTCAGTTTTATCAAGGCAAAGGGAGTAAAAAATACTTTCAAGTGAAAATAATACAAATAACAAAGGATCTATTTTACTGTTGAAAAATCTGACAATTTCCTCTTTGCATTAAAAAAGATAATAAGTGTCAAACCAGTTATTACAACACATGACAGCTTCAGAATAGAGACAACATATCCAGCTCTATATTATTCAGTATGGACACATGGGAAAAGAGCAAACAGTTTTTCTAACAGATTTCTCTGCCTCGATGCCAATATGGCAAATAATCATATGAAAATGTTATTACTCTACCTAATTTTCCCTTGGAGCTTTAAAATAGAAACTTTTCTTAACTGATTTTTAAAATATGCACAGGGAGAGGGGAAAGTAGCAACACCAGGAAGGGTCCTGCCAATGAGGTCCAGGTTTAAGTGAGGTGACACCTGTGATGGGTGGGGTTTTGGAGATGATTAATAAGGGCTGAGGACTGGGGATGCATGACAAAGACAGATGTCTTTCCTAAAATGGAAGAGCTCCCTAAATGGCACAAACTCCACTGAGGCAGAAGATGGAGAAAAGAGAAACCCTAATCTGTGCTTTCCTTCTCTAATCACTGGGGTTGACAGTCAAAATTAAAGGAGAGTACAGCAATTCAGAGGTAAAAGGAACAGTAAAATGAAGTAGTTGAAAGGTGCCAACATTTTATTGAAGACTAAGATCTGTTCATTTCAACTAACCTGTCTTAGCTCAGCTGCATAACACAATCCCGTGGACTGGGTGACTCAAACAATAGACATTTAATTCTCACAGTTCTGGAGGCTGGCAAGCCCAAGATTGAGGTGCTAGTTGATTTGGATCCTGGTGTGCAGATGGCTGACTTCTGGCTTTTTTCTCATGTGGAGAGAAAAGAGAGAGCTCCAGCTTCTCTTTTTTTTCTGTAAGGACACTAATCCCACCACAGGGTCCCCCACCATCATTACCTTATCTAAACTTTATTACCTCCTAATACAATCACATTGGGAGTTATGGATTCAATTTAAAAATTCACAAGCATTCAGTCCTAGGTACTATGTGCTAGATATAAGTAAAGTCTGATTAAATAGACACGGCTTCTTTTATGAGAGCTAACTTGTCTATAGGATATGCTAGAATCATGCTTATAATAAGATGTTCAGAAGCAAGACTGCCATTTTCCTTTACACTAAAAAAGCTTGTTTAGCAAACAAAGTTATCTTTATCTAAAGTGCTTTTAAAGCATATGTTTTGTATTTATGCCCATACCTTTTAGATAAGCCCTCCTTAGACGGTAGCCAATTTTCGCATTTTACTGATCCACTTAGCAGTATCTATATTTGCTGATTTTATTCTCTGTCACCCTAATGTTGTCATAATTTAATGCTATCAGGAAATAAGGAAGAATCAATGCTGATTATAGTTAAGAAAGTGAGGATGAAAGCAAGACTAGCTGGGGATATTTGCTTTTTCGTAAAATCTTGACAGGATGTCCTCTTAATCCTAGAGTCATTTAAGAATCACTAACTTGACCCAAACCAAGCAGAGATGTTACAAATTCTGGAGGCATCATAGTTCAGTGGAAAGAGACTTTGAAAGGTCTTTAGAGTCAGGTAGACCTGGTTTTGAAATCTGGACCTACCACTTTTTAGTTTTTAAACTGTGTGACTTCTCAGAGCTTCAATTTCTTCATCTGTGTAAATGAGAACAACCTGCTGCACAGGGATGTTGCGCAGGGTTAGGTCAGACAAGGGGTATGCGAGTACCTGCAGGAGGTCGCATGAGGCCAATATGCTGTTTCCTCTCTAGAAGACATTCCCTCAAACATCTTCTATTAAGGAGAGATCAGAGATTCAAAACATTTCCCAGCAGTCTGTACTCGTGTGTATGTGAAAGAGGGGGCCATGTGCAGAGGCAGGTTATGTATCTGTGAGTACTGCACTTACATGAGCCTTACCATCTTTAAAACTGTTTTTACTTTATTGATTGGAATATCATATTAATTTACCCCCATTTATCATCTGACACCTCCATTTACTGGTCTTTTAGGCATCCCTGGGCATGCAGTTGCTTGATGAATAGCTATGATTTCACTAACGCCATCCTGTCTCCTGGTTTTTTTTGTTGTTGTTGTTGCTGTTTTTTTAGTGAATTACACGGCTGGCAGTAAGGATGGTAGAAATCTCATTATTCATGTACCACTACTTTCTCCCTTTTTACATCACTGAATTTTTGCCCCTCTTTCCATACTCTCCTTATGGGAACCACATCTGGTTTCTCTTCACTGAGAGGAAATACGGACAAGCTGACAAAGCAAAAAGACTAAAAGAGGGAAATGTAGGTTCTTGGCTTCTGGCTAGGCTCGACCTACTTCACACGGTCTAGTTTAGCAATTGTAGGGAAAGATTGAGGACTTTATTTTCCTTAAGAAGGGAATGAATCAGGCTGAAAATCAGAGGAGACTTTGGAAATTACAAGAGGGGCTGCTACTGTATAATGACTAAGTTGCCTTAGTAAGAGCTAAAATTCCATTCTGTTTTCATCATACATAGAACTAGAATTATAGCTCCATGAAGAGCCACAAGTTGTGTTCCCTTTGGTTTATCTTGAACATCCCAAATAGTATCACATTCTACCTGAAGAAGTACCCCTGAAATAGACTGACAATGATTCAATTATCTTGGCTGGAGGTAAAGACAAAAATAAGAGTCTCAGGAGTTCTCAAAAGCCTTGGAACGTTTTCTCCAAACTATGCTGTATTCAGATGGAAACCACAAGAACACAACCAAACTGCAAGAGGAAAGATTTCCCTGGGCTTTGTTCTGGCTGTGAGATAGTTTTCAGATATGCAGTGAAATGGCAAGTAGAAGTCGAGAGGGCTCAATGTGGAGTACATCAAAGTGACTCGGGTTCAGACATACACCTACTAGGTCCCCCGGTCCAGCCTAACCTCCAACTCACACAGCATTTGCCAAGCTCTTATAAACCTAGCATCAGCCTTCCTAGTGAGGTTTGTCTGACAATCCTCAGTACAGATGGGGAAAACAGAAAGAAAAAAAGAGAAAACATAACAATATTATCTGCAATGCTAGTGAAAACATAAATTAAGTCATATGACAAATGTGAGACGGTAATTATCAGTGGAATGACAGTTGTTACACTCTTTGGAGGGGAAGCAAGTCCCATTTCTTAAGTACTTTCCAATATTTAAAAATCCAGATTTTTCTAGGCTTGCTGAACAGGGTAATGCTCCCTTTCTAGACCACATGTGTGTGACTGGACCACTGGTGTTGCCATTAGGCTCCATCAACACACCCGAGGACAAGAATTTTGATTTCATAATCCAGGCTTGCTCAAAGTCCTTCTGGGAAAGTGTGCGAACACCTGGGCACCTTCAGCAATATAAATATGCTCTACTTATACCAGTATACTTATGTTTAGACTCAAAATGCCTCTCTACTTCTATTAGCTTCTCTCAAATAAAAGGAAATGAAGACAGAAGCAATGCCTTTTGAGTAAGTAAGCAAAATAGGAAGATTTAATTCTAACATGATGATACAAAAAGGAAAGAGAGAAGAGGAATGGCATTTAATCTAGAAGATTGAGGTACATTCACAAAGAGGTACTTTCCCGAGGTGTGTGAGGAGCTAGGTTTCTTCAAGAAGATAGTCATAGCACCATGTAATTCAAATTAATTCTTTTCTGAATGAGACCTGGTAACAAAGGCAGAACTTGGCAAGATGGCACAGCACAGTGAGGGTAAAATTGTATTCCCAGTTGATAGCTGGTGAGATGTTAGGCTGTCAGCTTCATGTAAAATAAAATGAGGTTGCATCTCAGGAAGTGTTTAGAAAAGTAAAAATCTAGGAGAGAAGATGAAGGCAGCATTTTAATGAGTCAGAAGAAAATGAACTCTGTGGGGTGGGCAGCTCTAATGTGACCTTTCTTCACTCAGTATCCCGCTGCCTCAGGGAAGGAGAGACACGATGGAGAGGCCGGTGCTGCCTCCTGCCCCCACAATGGGATGGCAGTGCCATGTGCCAACACCTGGCAGCATAGAGAGAGAGAGCAAGCCTGGTGTGGAGACCTCCCACCCATTAAAAGCGAGAAAGTGAAAAGTGGGAGAGAAAGCTCCCAATATCAACAGCAGTGACCGAGGGTCGTGCAGTAAGGAGTTATAACAGCATAAAAGCGTCTTTATTCAGATGTTTCCTTTCAGGGCAACTCATTTCATGATACTTAATGCAGGCGGTTAAAAGAGCAGTTGGGTTGGATATAACTTACAGTACGTCACACAAATCTGGAGCACCCACAGAACATTAATTTCAGGGCACGCACTGAGATTATGCTTTTACAACCAGCCTCTTTGCCAGGGGCAGCATGTAACTCAGAAAGTCATGTTTCATTTAGGATGTGCTGTATATGTTGAAGGGGAAGGTTAACTATTTTGTTTTGCTGTGTCTTTTCCTCCCAATCCAAGAAGAAGCCCTTTGGGAAAGAGCTATGCATTCGAAACTGCAACTTTCTATAAAGCTGTTCTCACTCATTTTGGGACAAATCTTGTGTCCTCTTTAACATTTACTCTTGCTTTAAACACTGATGCCCCCCAATCCCCGAGATCCTCACAGAATGAGAGGTCTCCACACCAGGCTTGCCTTCTCTCTCTGCTGCCAGGTGTTGGCAAATGGTGCTGCCATCCTATTGTGGGGGAAGAAGGCAGCACTGGTCTCTCCATCATGGTTCTCTTCCCCAAGGCCTACAGGCTACCACAATAGAGTTGTCCACCCCACAGAGCCCATTTTTTTTCTGACTCATTAAAAAGCTGGGATTTGCTTTTCCTGTACACAGTTGGGTCTCACTTCCTCCTGGACCTAGAATTGTGCTTTCATTATAGTGTGCTGGATAATAACTCACCCCTACTCAAAAAAATTCCACCTCTTCCAAGTGGTAGTGAAGTGGTCCTTTTTCTTACCCTTAGTTACTCTTCAGCTCTGGTAATGTGAACAATTCATTCAACTTAAATCAAAATCATATTTATTCTTCTAAGTAATGTAAACATTTAATTTTTTTATTCCTGTTCTTGAATTACTTTCTACTGCCTATTGTGTAGCAACTGTGTGAGTCCTTTGGATTGATGTAGCTGTCATTCCTTCAACTCAGTGCTTGCCAAACACTGAGCCCTGTCTGGAGATACAAAGATAACCACTCTTGTTGAAGAGATGCCAGTTTAGTGGGAGAGACAGAATGTAAACAGATCTATATGTGAGATACACGGCTTGGAGAGGGAGAAAAAATATATTGCACAGATAAATCAGCACGACAGCACAAAAAGACCTCAGGGACACAACATACCAAAAAGATCCAGCAAAATGCAAGACTGTAAAAATGAAGATAATGCTTCCATTTTCGCTTCATCCAATGTACCCATGCATATCTGCACTATATATTTGGCCTTTCCTTCTGTTGTAAAGGAAGTAACCTTATCCCTACCTAAAGCCAATCTTTCATTTGAGCTCAAGGTCTTAGCCCCTCTCTCATATCAGGGTCTTGACCCCTGCAAAGAGCACTCTCCTGAGTCCTCCCTTCCTGAGGCATCCTTCCAATTCAAATATAAACACACATCCTCCTTGGACTCGTGCTGCCCCCTGGTTTCTGCCATTTCTCTGCTTCCCTTCCCAGGGATGATCTTCCATCTTTTACATTTCTTGCTATCCCTATTACCTCACCTTCTGTGCTCCCCTCCCACAACTTCACTGAATAGGTTCTTAGCAAAGTCATCAATAAACTCCATTTTGCTAGATTCATAGCCACTTTTCTGTTCTTAACTATCTTGGATAGAATCTACTGCCCACTCCCATCTCCCTTCGGCCTGTATTAAAAGTCTGCCTTCCTTAAAAATTCTCTCCTTGTTTCTTCCTGCTTCACTGGCAGCTCCTTCCAAGTTCTCTCCATTTGTTTTTCCTTCCCTGCCTAACTTCATGTGTCCCCATTACCCCTTTACCCCCTGCCCATCAAAACCTCATCTCATAGTAGCTATAGTGAACTTTCAAAACATAATCTTTGTTATTTCATCTCCTCACTTCAACCCTCCAGGGGTTTCCCATCATCCTTATAATGAATCCCACACCACCAAAGCCTGTAGTATATCTGCCCCTGCCTATCTCTCTGCTTTCTCATTCCTAATCAAACCTTCTCCCAACACCCCACAAACTATTATCAGATTTCAGACATACATGGCCCTTTTTTCTATTCCTCAAACACCTCAAGCTTTGTTCCCACTTCACAGCCTTTACCCTGTTGCTCACTGACCTAGAACACAAGGCCAACTTCCGATCATTCAGCCCTCAGCTCAACTGACTTCCTCTGACAGGAATTGTTTCCTGATTATTCTGCTCAAGTGTCCCTTCCTGGGACTCATGCACCTGGAGCTAGCTCGTGAACCCATTGCAATTTCTTCAAAACACTACCAGCAAATGTGGTGTTTACTTCTTCACATCTCAGCTGTCTACATCTCCTGCTGGAATGTAAGCTGCACAGCAGGAACTCGGCCTTGTTCTCTGCTGTGTGTCCAGCTTCAGGCATGTGTAGTACATTGTAGGTGCTCGGCAAATATTTATTGAATAAGTAAAGAAGAGATGATGAAATCCTTGTTTAGGATACTGTGACCAGCTCTTCGCTCTTTAACTGCAGAAGGGCACAGGAAGCGTAAAGTTGAAACACAAATAAAAACTACCACATGGGCAATCAGACTTATGGCAAAAGGTTAGCAGAACCTGAATTAAAGAGGAAGTCTTTTATTTTCACTTTTCAGGAGGTCACTACTAGTAGACTTTGTTTTTTAATGCCTAAAGAGCATTAAATAAAAAAGAAATGAAGTAACGGCTGCGCAGGCTGGGTTTAAATTCTACAGTAGATGAGATATGGATTAGAGTTATGCCAACACTTCATGAGGTTGACTATCATTTGAGATTAAAATTGGTTCCTGAGGGGTAACACTGAATATCCTTTTAAAACGGGGAGGGGGGGGGAGGCCTCCCTGGTGGCGCAGCGGTTAAGCGCTGCAGTCTGGAGCTGTCAGCAGTGGGGACACGAGTTCCATGCCTGGCAGGGGAGATCCCCACATGGCGCGGCAGACCTCTCCTGCCTCGTCCGCTGCTCCCCTCAGCAGTGTATTTCCGTCGACCTGCCTGTTCTGCTCCCCACTCTGTCTCTGGTGAAGCCTCTCGCCACCCCACGCCTCTGGCCTGTACCCCTGCTTGTGTGCATAAACAAATAAATCTTTAAAAACATAAAATAAAAAAGAGGGGGTGTTAATAATGCAGTATCAACTGAGTGCCTCCTATGTGCCAAACTGTTACAAGTTTGATCTCCTTTGCCACTTACAGCAACCTGACAAGTTAGTTACTACTACTGTCCTCACTGTACAGTACAGATTGTACAAAGTATACTGTACATTGTACAGTACAGATGGGGAGGCTAGGGTTTAGCATGGCTAACTGACTTGAAAAAGGTCCCACATTTGATAAATGATCAAGTTGGGACCAAACCCAGGTCTATTTCACTATAAAAATCCATGTCCTTAACTCCCATGTTTAAAAGGGAAAATTTAAACCACGGGATGTAGCCCTGCTGAAAGCACGAGGGTCAACTTTTTGAGTCTTTACCTAAATCTAAGATTTTAAGATATCAGGAATAATATAAAAAATAGCATATTATAGGGGAGGGGCAATGACGGGTAAAGAAACGGGGTGCTTTGATGGTGGGGGTGGTATGGTGACAGACACCTGAAGAGGTGTGATCCTGTTCCCGTAAATCATGTAGGGCATTGTAAACCAATTAAGAGAAAAAAACTACCAGATGAAGAAAAGCTTAATATAGTCCTATAATGCAGATATCATCTTTGAGTTTTTGTCTTACAGAAATGAGATGAACTGACTGGACAATATGCTTTTGGTTACTCGTTACATAAATTCTCTTCTGTCATCTTGCAGGATTACTTTCTTTATATGTAGTCTGAAGACCTGTCTTTGGATCATGGGAAAAGAAAAATAAGTTTTCAGGTATCACCGAGTATGACAAAATAATTTCTTATTCCTCTAAGGTTTTGAAGCGAGGTCAGCAAATTACAGCCTGCTATGGCCTGCAAGCTAAGAATGGATTTTACATCTTTTTGAAAAAGGCTGTTTAAAAGAAAAAAAAAGAAGAACATGCAACAGAGACTTTATGTGCCACAAAGTCTAAAATATTTACTATTTGGTCCTTGACCAAAAAAACTTGTTGACCGCTGGTCTAGAACTAAAAAATATATGCAAAAAATAAGAAATAACTATAATCAAGAATAAAAACCTGCTTCAAAAGGCAACTCCCTAAAGGTTTTAGTGTAGCTGGTGAAGGTTTTTAGGGTTTTTGTTTGTTTGTTTGTTTACCATGGACAACAAAACTTCCCAGAGTCAGACTTTAGAGTGGGTCTGGCCTCCCAACCACGATCAATGAGGTGATATAAAGGATGGTTAAAAGGAAAGGAGAGGGCTGAAAAGCTTGGAGAAAAATCAGGAAGATCCGACTGTAGAGCTGCAAGGGGCTTTATAGAAAGTAGGAACCAACATGTTTACTCCGTAAATGAAAACACTCCATGGGAGGAGCAGTAACTTCTGAGGCCTCAAGGTGCAGGCAAGCAGCAGCTCCTGGGTGGGTCTATTCTTACCGTGCTGTGTGGCCTTTACCTTACTACAGAGACTCGCTAAGCAAACGGAGGAGCAGGAGACAGCTTTTTAAAAGGTCAGACAAGAACCAGCAGCTCTGCAAAGAATGTGTGATCTGAAGGTGAGGTCCCGAATCCTTTTACAAAGATGTTTAATTTGCTCCTTTTTCATTATAGAATATTTAGGAAATGCAAAGAGGTTAAAAAAATAATCATTCATAATCCCTCCATTCAATCACAACACTTTAAACATTTGTATTTCCTTACAGCTTTTTAAAATATGCATGTACATACGTCATTTAAAAAATTAGATTATTGCTTGTTTTAATACCTCTCCCACTAACTCCCACTTGGTACCAGTCAATTTGTGAGCCTTTTTGTATCATATAAAACCATCCCAAATCATTTTTAATGGTTGTACAATTCCATTCTATGTATCATATTTTCTATAACTAATTAATCCTTCTAAGACCAGCATGTATGAGAGAATATTTTACCTCGCCCTCATCAACATGATTATGAGCATAAATTCAAATATTTTCCCATCTGACAAGCATTAAATGGTTTCTTTCTGCTGCACAATAAGGTTGATCTTTGCTTCACATGGCCCTTTATTTACGTGCCTGCTTTTGTCAATTGTCTATTCTGCTGTCACATGTCTGTTCCCGTTTTTCTTGAGTATTTATCTTACTCTTTAAAAAAAAACAAATAGTAAAGGCTTTAACCTTTTTTTCTATCATAATTTGGTCTTTTTCTCACTTCGCAATTTGCCTTTCAATTTTATTTTTTTGAACTTATTGTTTTTATTTTCAGAAATGTCGCATGATTTTCTGTCTAATTAAATCCCTTGCTTTTGTTCTTTGTGGTTCTGATAGAGCTCAGTAATAGCCACTGTGGATGTGGGGCCATCTAAGGGATGATCTACTGGAGCTGGTTAATGATCTATTTGTTGGTCTTTAAAAAGCAGTCAGTGTAAGTTCCCTGCATGGCCTGCAGAAGCTGTGTCCAGTGGTGGCCAAGTAGAAGGAAAGTATAGTGTAAATACGACCAGATGGACTGAGTCAGGACACCAGGATGTTAGTCCTGAGCTTGCTGCTTGCTTGCTGTGGGTCCATGAGCAAATCCCACAGTCTCTCTGGGCACCACATACCTCACCTATAAAATTAGAGACACGGACCCTACAATCTCAAGGCACATTCAGTCTAAAACTGATTTGACATGTGAAAGAAGGGAGCTCAGTCCTACATGTTACAGGCTAGTTATAATCCACACCCCAGAGAAACCTGTCAATGAGAAGAGTGAAGAAGGTGAGAGACAGTAAAAAGGAACATCTGACAGAAGAGAACTTGGAGCCCTTCCGACATGTAGGTTATAGAAATTCATTTTGAGTAAGTCAGCATAGGCTGAGGGGTCAAAGGCAGAGAAAACCAAAGCTGAAAAAGGCTCAAGCTAGCGTGCAGATTTTTCTTAGAGAAGGTACAAGGCAACCTTATCGTTGTTCCCCTGAGTCAGCTGGGGAATTTAAAAGGTTAGATATGGGCTAAAAAGTCAGAATTTAAAAGCAAAAAGGGATGAGAAAAAGTGATGAAAGTCTTGAGGTGAAAGGGAAAAGTTGTTACTACTCCTATCATGTTGACAGAGAGCTCTTTGAGGGCAGGTATAAAGGGACAAAAGACAGTAAAACAATCATTTGAAAAGAGGTGATCTTTAGGAGAAGCTGGCAGAATTGTAGTAGAGATGAAAGTGGTGTTTTCTGTCCGTGTGAAGTATTTGCTAGTACAATATTGTGAAAAAACAGATATTCTGAGGTATGATGATACTGGCAGGAGAGGCCAAGTGTTGGTTCACCAACAGTCAGACCAACAAAGTTCCAAGTCCTGGCCACACAAGATCAGGGAAATCACATTCATGGGCTAAAGCCCTTATATGCATTTGGTAACTAACTAGTATTTACTTACGTCTACTCACATATACTTATCTTTTCCTATGTAATATAAAGTCATAACACCTGATCATTTTCTTCATGGTATTGCTACTTTCATAGTTATTTATCTTTTTCATCAGCACTGATTAAAACAAAATATCTTCAGGAAAAGTTATGTCCTAATTTATGGTTTAATTTAATCTTAGCATTCAAACACTGATAACATTGCACTGCTTAAAGAAATTAGCCTATCTATTATCACACACCAATACGTTTGCTTTCAAAAAATAAAGAACCTCATTCTCAAGTGAGAAGAAACTGAAAAGCTAAGAAACAATGAAGGAAGAAAAATCTGAGTCTTCCACCTGGCCAAATGAGATTTATTAAGAATAATTAAAGAGACACTTCCCAGGGTTTCTGTGATGGAGGATGCTTTACCCATCTGTTTACTTTCAGTATTTCCCTTTTCAAGCATGATTATTGTCTTTCATGTGTAAAGAAAGAAAAAAAAACAGGTCCTGCTTCCAAAATACAGGAGGCAAAACTACACTGTTAAGAGCCTTTTCCCTCAAGACTAAAAATCCTCAATAAATTAAAACTCCATTATTATTTACTGTCTCAGATAAAACTGGAGAGAAACTGGATCCCATTTTAGAGATGAGAAAACTGATGCACAGAACAACCTAAAAAGCCCAGAACTCTCGGGGAAACAGGTCAGACTTCCTGCAAGAAGGCCTCCCAGATCTCTGTTCAGACTCCCTTCAGGGTCTGTAGACTTCATAAGAGGACGGTGGAAGGAAGCAAGAGAGAGAACACCAGCTTAATTTCTCATGATAATAATTTTTTTTAAAGATTTTTTTTTTACTTCTTTTTTTTTAAATTTATACATACAAGCTGGGGTGCAGGCCAGAGGCGTGGGGCAGCGAGAGGGTTCACCAGAGGCAGAGCGGGTAGCAGAACAGGCAGATCAGAAATACACTGCTGAGGGGAGCAGCGGGCAAGGCAGGAGAGGTTTGCCGTGCCATATGGGATTCTCCCCGGCCAGGCGTCGAACATGTGGGATTCTCCCAGGCCGGGCGTCGAACTCGCGTTGCCGCTGCCGACAGCTCCACAGCGCAGCACTTAACCGCTGCGCCACCGGGGAGGCCCGATAATAAGTAATTTTAATGTTTCCATAGCTTCACTTCCTTCACTATAAATTGGGGTGATATTTACATCTACCCCTAACGCAATGTAAGGATCAAATAGAAGGAAGGGCTCTTTATAAAAGTGCTGGGGATTCTTGTCACTTATAGATTTAAAGAAGGGGGCAACTAAAATACCTTTAACCTTGCATTATTCTGTCATTCATGAATTTTACAAACTCATCTAAAAGTGCTTTATGGCACATAATTAAGAAAAAGCTTAATTTTTTGTTTCAATTATTTTGTTCTACCAATTGAGATTACTATTAGCAGTTCAGTATACTATCGTGTGTACATGTTTGTGTATGTATGTGTTTAAAACATAAATGCATGTTTTATATATGCATACAACATATATTTATGTACTTTTACATGCATATAAAACATATACATATATTTGAATATTTTATATATGTATACATATTTAACACATATTATATAATGTTTAAATTTATGGTAAGGGTTTTATGGCATGGCACAAATATCATATAAATTATTTAAAGAATTGTTAATCAGTAACCAGAGCCAATGTACTAAATAATAAGATCACATCTTGCTCATCAAATTAAATTTAAGCTTTCAATTTAAGATCTTATTCACTAAATAAAATAGTAACACTGCATGTAAAGAACTGCATGATGATATAAAATATTAAGAGTTGACAAATTCTGTTTACAGGATTTAAATAAAAAACTAAGACAACAACTGTAATCTGGAATAAAAATAGCAATACTCTGCATTTTTAACCCTTAAAAAAGTGTCCATCCTATGAACAAAACTTTCACAGAGCTTAGAATAATAACAAAGCATGCTGTGACCTAACAATTACTTTGAATAAAAGATATTTATCAACAATTACAATGGGTGAAAATGTTCCTTTTTCTGACATCCTGGATGAGCAATGTTTAACAAGAAAGAATTATTTATGCCGACAAAGAACTGTAATGGGCAGTTTTAATATAACACATCACAGCAGTACAAGCAAACTGCCAGAAAGGTGTTACCTGGTTTTGACTTATACTCAGCTGATTTCCAAGACTAGACAGAAGCTTTAAAAACAGCAGGGGCTTTGGTTTTGTTTCGCATTATTATTGAGAGTCAAAGGCAACAACAGCTGTGTTAATGGGGTCTTCAGGCAAGAATACTGAGGTTCCACCATTTCCTGCTAAAATGAGTTCTCACCAACTGCAAGGACTAGTGCTGTCAACTCCTATCTCCATCTTTTCTCCCTCATTTTCAGTGCTTATAGTAATTTAGTGATTTCAACCATTACTACATTCATTTTGGAAAAACAAAATAATGTAAGGGAACTCCTATTGTAACGCATTGCAAAGACAAGTTTTAAGAGGGAAAACTGTCTAGAGATAATCAGTTTTGCTATCAACAGTAGCTGCCGGTGCACTGAAATCATAGTAACTCAGAAATAGCAGAAAGAGGGAGGAATGTGTATGGGGCAGGGAGCAGGGCTAAGGGGAGAGGCTCAGCTCTGAACTAAGATCAGAGGGGTCAAGGGAAACTTCTTTATAATCTCACCATGCAACAAAACAGGGAAATTAACTTTAGTGTTTTAGCTTCAGTCAGTCACATTAATTAATGTTAAAAACAATGTTAACAGTATATTATTTTCATCTACTTAAATAAAGGATTATACACATTTGAGCAAATTACACAGCATTAAACATTTAAATAACTTGAAATGAAGTCATTACTGTCATTCAAACAAGTTTTCACAGCTAAAGGCTGGATGTTAAGTATGAACTAATTTGGCATTACAAGAATATAAATCCTTTATCTTTTTAGCGAGGAACAAATAAAGAGATTTGATGACTTTTGACTGGAATGAGTGGTTTGCAATGGCATAGCGCCCTCTAGTGGCCAAAGGCTCAAAATGCAATTTCCAATGGCCAAAGCAACAGATTGAAAAAAAATTTAATCGAAATTGCAAGACTGAATTGAAAAGAAAAATTGAACAGTGATAACATAACATTAAGTCCTTTAAAAAATGCAATTGTTTAAGCACATACTGACCATCTTTTCACTGTCAAATTTTCCCTCAAATTTAGAGGTTTTAAAATCAAATCCAATTTTTGTTCCTCCTAAGAAATGTTCTGGACAGTAAAAAAGAAATCAGAGTAAAACAAATCAAATCTAGTAGAGACACACTTTCACTGATGTATGAATTATATTCTATAAGCCTAGAATAATGGCTGTTTTCTGTTTTGAAAACATACTAATTTCTCATGACAGTAAATCATAATTCTATTCATCATAACTGAAACTAGAAATACATGATTATACTATTCTTGATTTTGTACTCAATATAAACTGTTAGGCGTGAAAGTACTACCTGAGCTCTTACACCAAACAGCCACTATGTAAAAAGGATTTATTTTCAAAATAAAAATGATCATCTAATTTTTTTTCTTCTGTCTATCCAAGGAACAGAAAAGTTTGAACACATGTTTGAAAAAAATCATTCATTTCGCTGGAACCAATGAACCAACTCTATATAATGTAAAGAGAAATGACTTTGGGTTTGGATTTTCTACTCCACCACTATGGCAAACAGCATCTGTGTTTTAGTTTCTCTACCTATGAAATGAGAGATAATCGTTCCCATCTCCTGGAAACATTGTGACAATTCAGTGCAATGATGCAAATAAAATACTTGGCCCAGTAACGGCTCTCACACAGGAGAGCCTGAAAGAATGTTAGTTTTTCTATCCATTCTTACCACTCCAAGAAGGCAGGAAACCCATTCTTCCCATAAGGTGGACTGACAACAGAGTAGGAAGATAGGGAGTCACACAGATAAATCAACTAAACCCACTTAGAATTTCATGTATGAAAATCCCATCCTTTACTATCAGAATACCCAAAGATGAGCCTAGAAACAAAATCATTGAATTCTGGGGCAGGAAGAACAATCAGACCCAGCATTTGTTCTCTACTTCATATGTTACTGATGGCACCAAGTCTTTCTATACATTATCTGATATTTAAGGCAGCACAGGTTTCTATCCAGCAGAATTATTCCTGATGTTGGCTTATTCTTACCAAGTAAGATTGGATGGAGGACAGGGTGCAGCTGACTGTGCAGGTAGATCTGGAGGTGGCTAGGACAACAGAGAGGAGGAACAATAAGTCAGCCCCAAGGGGCTGGTGGCTGAGAGACATGGGTGTGCTCCTGAATAAGAATGTCTTACTTATCCCATCTTAATTACTTTCATCTGCTTCTCTCTTCATACTTAAGTATTTAAAGCAGTGAAGTGGTGGGAGATGGTATGGCAGTCAGTTCAAACAAAATTTTTTCTAGAGAAGATGGGTGCATGTACAGTCTGAAGATGCATTTTCAGAATTAAAACATACTATATTTGCAAAACAGACTCTCTGCCCTCTGTGACCACGAACACAAAGCAGTTGCATAGGCTGGAGGTGAAAGAAACTGATGCTGCTTCTGTCATTAGCAAGAAAAGGGAAAATGCTCATGGCAAAGAGGCCGACCCCAGCGGCACAATGACCTCACGTGACTCAGGCAATAAAAGAGAAGACATCCTTCTAAGGTCGTCATTGCCTTCATTCTTTTGTTACTAGTCTTTCTTTTTAATGAACATTTCAGATACTGTTCAAGCAGGTATAAGATTTCTAAGTTTGTCAAAAAGGTGTGAGTTTTAAAATGTGGAGAAACATTTTTCAAGATGTAAATCAGCTTCAAGAAAACAAGGGTAAAAGGGAGAAAGGGCTCAAGGGACAACTTTTAAAATTCAGGCTTTAGGCTAATGGTCACGCCAATTAAAATGCAAATAGATAAGGCTTCTAGCTTTTGCCAGCTTGCCAAGTACCCTGATGACTTACTAGTTGCGGACTGTCATTATGCCTTCCCTTGCTGGGTCAGTGTCCAAACAATGTCCTCAAAGCTTAAAAGAGGTGACACAGATCCCAAAGTGAGCCAAGCCTGATGTCTCTCTCTCTCTGTGTGTATGTGTGTGTCTGTCTCTCTCTCTCTCTCTCTCTCTCTCTCTCTCTCTCTCTCACACACACACACGCGCACACACACACACACACACACACACACACACACACACACACAGTTCAAGATCTACACTCCAGGCATGTCCTCTCCATCCACATGGGAAATATCTCTTTCTCAAAAGAGAAATCTCGCAATACAGAGCTAAGACCATCTAGCAAGCAATGACAGATGGGTCTAGATGCATAAGGTAAAGGACAGAATTGGTTTTGGTGACTGAATATTCATAGAATCTATAAAAGTCCAATCCTTTTAAGATGCAGTCTGTCAGAAATGAATATGCAACTGTACCAACAAAAACACTGTATTTCTCAAAATATACACATTGAGGGAACTTTTCCCACCTCCCATTGCTATCACACACGATTTCCAGATATTATCTGAGTATATTGATTAGTGATATATATTCTCTAATGTAGATCCAAGAATATGCTTTTCGGTCTTTTTTCCAAATTGCATTACCATTTATCATTTCACCCATCACAAAAGATGCTACATACAAGAAGATGTTTCTTAAGTATAATGTTAGAACCAGCTAGCTTTTCCAAATGACCAGGATTCCTGGGCCCCACACATGGCCTCCTCCCCTCAGGTTTCCCAGCTCATTACATGAAGAAAGAGTGAGAGGAAGGGAATGGAAGGGAAGGGAAGAGACGAAAAGGGGTGAGTAGGGGAGAGGAAAAGAACAGAGTATTTAATAAGAAAGAACAGTTGACTCCTTACAAGAGCCCTAGGAGAATGAAAATCATCATGTACCAGAGATTTATAAACCTTGTTGCTGCAAAGCTCCACCAAGCTGGCTGAGACACCATTACAGCAAGCAAGGCCCTCAGCTCAGCTAGTTCTTCAAGTCCTGGGCAGGGTGGAAAGTATTTCTTCAAGACTTAATTGAAGTCAAACTGCAAACAACTGACCCAGAGGGTAACAGCCAGGTTTACAGAAAGAGGCATTTGAGGAGAACAAAGTGTGGTAGGTATGCTGAAAACAAACGGCTTTAAGGCTGAGGTGACCCTCAGTCTCAACACTGGATTGTTTTGTTTTCATAATGTTGGCCTTATAGAAACACTAACCTTAAAGTCACTTTCATATTAATAAAAGTTTTTAGTAAAGATCAACATTTAAGGGATTCCCAAGTATCAGAAACAGACATCTCATCATTTATGAAAGTGGCTTACTGTATAAATTTGGCTAGCTAAGGCACTTATCTCTAATATCTGAAACCAAATTCAACCTACCCCAGTTTTCTGTACCAAGCAGTTTCTTCCAAGACTCTTACAAATAGTCAAATACCAGTCACCACACCACCATTTCACATACGTGGAGAAGGACTGCTACACACACTTCTAAGTAGTATGTACCAATAGGTATATGTAAGATAAGCTGTATTTCTGTCGTTATTTAGAGGCACATACATATTTCAAAATGTGCATGGTTCTAGTTGTTTTGTTACCTATTATCAAAAAACTACAGAGGGGGAAGGAACCCAGAAAGGGATAGAAAATCCACCCTAATTTTTCAATGCCTTGGCCGGGAAGAGGCGCACACACCTTTTGCTCTGAGCCCATAAGTTGAGCTAGTCACTTGGCCTAAACCTGTCAGCCACAGAGGCTGGGTAATATGAGGGAACACATGAAATATTTGATGAGCACCACTGCTTTTGCACACCAGCTGATGTTAAGATTCTTTGATTCTAAAAATCAAGAAGCTCCACACTATCTTTCTCATAAACCTGACTCTCTATAATCAAGATTCATGAGTATCATCTGCTTTGGTCATCTCCCCTCTTCTTACCCCCACCCCCACCCCATTATTGATACCAGGCCAGTTCTTGGTTCCATGTTGAATTTCTGACAAAACTACATCCAAAACAGACAGGGCCCTGAGGATATAAATTCCACAGAACAAGAATTTAACAATCAAGTTAAATCCCCGCATGTTTTCACCTATAGTAATGATGTATTATCATGTGTATATTTTTAAATGCACCAAGGAACGATCTTACATATTTGGAGCCTAAACAATGCCTGTCAGCAACTGCCCGAGTACACCTTTTACATTGGTCTTTTGCTGAGCCTATTTTCTGTCAGCTCTTTTATTTTCTCTTTAATTTTGCTAAGTGAACACTATTTTGACAAGGGGTTAAGCAATACACAAAAAGGGGAGAAGAAATATAACAAATTAAGCACTTTTGTGTCTTCCTCCTCCGAACACTGCCAAATATTGCACATTTCATGCTGCAGTCTCAGGAAACACTGTGCACAGGGACCACCTGCTCTGTATTCAGCACACAAATCACTCTGACTATGATCACGCATATTTATCTTTATTTTTAAAATCTCCTCATTGTTGCAAATGGCACTTGAACATTATTATTACTAATCCAGCTACTCCTAATAATAGTATTTAAGTAACTTGTCATCTTGGGAACTTTATAGACAATAGCTAATTAATTGTCAAGCATTTAATGTAACGAGATTCTAATCTCCAACCTCTGAAGCAGGGTATTTATTTGTTATAATGGTAAAACTTTTGTTTCAATTGCTTATTTATGCAATACATATGCTCTATCACCTCAATTCTAATTTTTATATTTGCTTTGTAGGAAAATAAAGAATTGCATGCCGAAAGACACAGAGAGCACACTTCACAAACAGTAATGAATCTCCTGTGACTCCTTTTATTCACACTACAATAGATTCTATATTGCCATGCAAAGAAAAACAAAACAAAACACCATAGATTATTTCCCTCGTTTGCACGATATGCTCACAGTATTCTGATAGGAACAGGACTCGGAGGTGCAGCAGGCCATGTCGGAAGAGTGTGAGTAAATACAATATTCTGTTGACATCTTGTTCCTGCTTTCAAACAACCAGGTATGTTACATATGAACTGTCAGAACAGCTAAATAAGTTTTCTTGTCTAAATGTGCCTACATTCTTTTCAGAGACCTCATCTGAAGCTGAGTTCCCTATCTTAGCCATTCACTGTGGTAACAATTTCTTAACTTGCAACAGTCATTTCAAATCAATATTTAAGAGGTATAAACACCACAACTTTTATCTGCTAACCTTCCTCTAGCACACAGTATACATACTTTCCATGTGACAATGCAAATAGTCTGAATCCTGCAGAAAACAGAAAGGTGTCAAAGAAAGAGAGACAGAATTCCTTTCTCGAGCCCTTAATGAGGTCTCCAGAGCCAAAGGCAAACCAATAACAAATTGTACTTTCCACATATTGGAAAAAAAAAAAAAAAAACAGAAAAAGGGACATGGGGGGGGGGAAGCTTGTCATCGGAAATTAATTGAACTTAGCCATGCCAAGAAAACACTGGTAATAAACCCTCCCCATCTAAATTAAGGATTTTATACCATGGAAAAAAAATAAAAATTTATGGCAGTAATTTCATCTGGGTTTTTCAAGAAGTGCTTGCTGATTTTCTTGTACTCAGTAGAAAAATCCCCAAGGAGCAATGCAGACTGCAATAAGGCAGACTTCTAAAAAGATACCATTTAATTTCTCACTCCTCCCCTTGCACTATTACCACACTTCCACTTTTCTCTAACTCAGTATTAACTCTCTCAACACAATTCCCCTCCATTAGTTCTCAGCAACATCTCACAGGGCAGGGGAAGCCTGCTCCACTGGCAAGGGCCCATCCATTGCTCTTGGCAAAAGAAGTACAAGAGACGAGAGCTGGAAGCTCCAGAAGCTCAGATTTTTGTCTTTGGCTTTTCTTTCTATTAACATAGCCAGCTTAAATGAAGGCACCAAAAGTCAGAATGGCTTCAAAGCAGCTCTATCATCAACATCTTTAGAGATGGTGACAAGAACTTAGGAATGACTTCTAGGGGGTGGGGTTAACGACATATAGACCCATGGTTCCCAATCTGTGGCCCACATGCGGTGGAGACAGCTAACAGACCAGGCAGAGAGCTACTGTCAGTGTTCTGCAAATCCCAACACCAAGCACTGCCTGCAGCCAACTGCATAACAACTAGAAACATGGACACAGTATTCATTTTCTAATGTCCACAGAGACTATTGTGATAATTCAATCATAACTAAATTAATTGAAAAAATACTAATTTACAATCCTGAATTCTTTTAATGTCAAAATAAGTTTATATATTAAAGAAGATAGGGACCAACTGATAGGAGTGTTCCTATGTTCAGTGCTTTACATTCAGGCACACGGTAGACACTCAATATTTATTGACCACAGGTTGAATACATTTTTCTTGGCTCCTTTTGTATCTATTTTTCCTTTCATTCCAGTCCTTAGCAATTTATCAACTCATCCCATGTGTCAGTGTACAAACAGCAACAGTTCTCCAAGTATGGTCTGAGGACTCTCAGGGGTCCCTGAGACCCTTTCAGGAGATCTGTAAGGTTAAAAACTTCTTAATTCTAAGAAATTCTTTGCCTACCATGTGGCACAGATGAGTTTTCCAGAGCTACAAGATCTGTGATATCACAACAGACTGAATGAGAAATAGATATGAGAATCCAGCTGTCATCTATTTATTATACCACATATTACAAAGCCACTTTCTACAGTAAATTTATTTTGTTTTGGAAAATATCACTGATTTTCATTAAAAGTGTTACTTAACACTCATGCTTAATGGCTTTATTGCTGTATTTTAAAATTAAGTAATAAATATTGATAGATATACCCTAAATAAATAAAAAGCACCCTAGAGTTCTTAGTAACTTTTAAGAGTATAAAGGGCTCATAGAAGCAAAAGCTGGACAACTACTGTTACAAAGCCAGCGATGTCCTAGAGTCAAGACAGGACCTGGTTTCCATTCTCAGGGAAATTGCTGATCTCTGGAGGTATACAAGCAGAAGCTGGGCCCCACCTGATTGGGGAAGTTGAAGAGGGGATCCAAATGTACTGGGTGTTGGGCTAACTGCTGTCTATGAAACTCTATCATTCTAACACAAGGTCCTATAATTCTATCTTAGAGGGAGCCAAGGGAAGTTGTGGCTCCTGACATGGAATATGAATAATACTTAATGTACCTTCATTTTCCTATCCACAAAACAATATGAGCACGTTAATGGGCAAATTAATATTATTCCATGCTTGTGTGGTCTTCATGTCAGTATATTATTTCCAACATTTTGAGAAGCAAGGTGACTTTTAAATATTTTGCTTATTGGGCTCTCTTTACAAGAAAAGCTTTCCCCTCCATGCTGAGCCTCCCACAGCTTTTAAATCATATAGCACAGTGCCATTCACCCTGAAGGGAAAGAAAGCTAGTATAGCACTTTCACTAAGAAGAACATGGCCATTTACTACATTCCCAGAGAATGTCCTTATGGACAAATATAAGGTCAATAATAAGGTGAACAAAAATTCTGCTGAGAGAAATTCTGAAATAAATAAATTCATGCCAATCATGAAGAGATGACTGGGCTATCTTAATCTTCTGCCCAGATCTTGCTCTTAGACAGCACGGGGATAGGATGCTTGCTCTTAACGAGCCAACTATGCCCACAGAAACTGCTAAGTTGTTTAGAATAATATATGGTGCCAGATCAATTAAAGAAAAGAACTATTAGAAAAACAAAACTACCATACTTATGTAATTTGATTCAATTCAATGAGCATTAACAGAGTGCCTGCTATGTTCTAGTCATTATCCTAGGTGGTCACGAAAAAAAGATAAATAACACAAGAGCTTTATTGTCTAGGAGTGCACACTGTAAAAGAAAAAACAGGTAAATCACTGTAATACAATGTGATAGTCATAAAGGTAAGTGTTTAATCCTATGGAAACACAGACAAGAGAGCAATTCACTCCATCTGGCAGGAATAGAGGAAAACAGACATTATATATGTAACAGGAAGGGAAGGAAGTGAAGAATTTATGCCTGACGTATAATCTCTGACTTCAGCTGAACTCTCAGCATCTCTGATGATCCCTCTGTGTGTCACTTCCATTCTTCTTCTCCAGAGCTGCTCTTTTAAAACTCCTCCATTTCTCTTATATCTCCCATCCTATAGCCTACAGTCTTGTCCTCAGCAGCTATTCCTGTTGCCTTCTGCAGAGAAGAAAGAGAAGCCTCGGGCCACCTAACCCACAGTCAGGTCTGCTACTCCTCCCACCTCCCCTCTATAAGGAGACCAAGATCTGTCTCTTCTCCCTTCTCAGAAACCTCTGCTCCTCAACCTCTCTTTTCCTGATCCCTTATCACCAGCTCTTAATTAAGCTTCCCTAACAGCCCTCTCAAGAAGTGATTCTTTCTCTTGAAGCCCCATAAATTCTTGGAGCCCAAAAATTCCAGGGTCAGGCAGTAGAGAAGGCAACCATCCTTGTTTCCCACTGCTATCTGAACCCACCTCTCCTCATTCTGTCTGCAAATCTTCCTGCTCTTTCAAAGTTCATGTCCAACCCTCACCTTCCACCCAACTGAAAACGTGTACTCTTGGTTCACTTCCCCATCACCTCACTGCTGTGTCACTGTGTGGACAAAGAATGCAACAAGAATGTACAATACCTTGGCCTCTCAAGTCCTTAAAATCTTTTTAGGGTCCCTTCTAACACTATACATCAGTGACCCAAATCCAAGACAACTCCTTGACTTGGTCAAACAGAAACCAGAGTTGTGTCAAAATTCTAAATTCAAATATTCCACATTTCAACATCCTTTCCACCCTTCCCATTGATTTGCTTTAGTATCCCCATTGCTAAAAATTCTTTCCTCTCATTGAATCTTCTCATCCACTGGTCCTGTCACAATCTCAGACCCCTATCTGCCCCTCTTTGTTGCTTAGATTTTATGGTATATTTATAACCATTTCCTTAGATAGTCTCCTTCTCTCATGTGTGTCTCTGTCTCCATCAAACTTGCTTGACAAACTGCAGTTCTCAATGATCCCCGCTATTCACTTTCTCTGAGCGCAAAGTTAAATAACAGTCTACAGTGGGAAAAAAACCATACAACTGAACTTCATTTTAAATTCAACATGGTCCAATAATCCCACTATACATGATTTTTTTTTTTTTACTTTCTAGGAATGACTCCATACTTTGAGCATTCCAAATTCTTCCTTTTCAACTGATGATTTCCTATCTTATCACTGAGATTATAGAATTTTCTCAACACTATGACCTAAACTGCAAAAATATGGCTATCTTAAATTTTCTTCTTCTTCCCTTTTACCATGGAGAGTGCCCCTTGTCCTATCAAAGCCCAATCCCTTCTCATATGTCCTTTAGACCCCATCTGCTCTTACATATTCAAGAACTTTGCAACTTTAATTACACCCACTTTCTTCTCTGTCATCAATCTCTCATAAACTGTTGCTGAAAAAATGTGAATATTTATAATCTTTTGGGAAAGTAGTAATACCAGTTAGGATCACACAGAAAATACCTCTATCCTTCATCCCAGTAAGCCCATTCCTGAAACCTCTCTTATAAATTTACCAGTGTGAAACACACACACACACACACACACACACACACACACACACACACACACACACGCAGGGGGGTGGTTATTCTAGTTATATTTCCAATGGCAAAAGTGAAAACAAAGAAAATACTCATTGGTTGTGAAAGGTTGAATAAATTATGGTAGAACTATACCATGGACCATCACACAGACTTTAAAAGAATGAATTAGATCGATTCTAACAGATTTAGTGCAATTCGTATAGCTGTACTCCCTCACTTGCTTTCACTCATCTTCTGTGCCCATCATAACAATGAGAATGCTTCTGCAGCGGTAACCATTAATCTAGATGATACCAAATCCATAGCCACTTTTCAACCCTATTAGAACCATTCAACAGAGTTGCTTACTCCTCTCCTGAAACATCCCTCTTTCAGTTTCCATCATACCACATTCTCATGAGTTTCCTCCTACTTCATCAGCTACTTTTGCAAGCTCTGTCTCTTCTCTCTGGTTTCCAAATGCTAGCATTCCTCAGAAATCAGTTCTGAATCATTTTCTCAGGTCATCTTGTCCAGTCTCATGGCTTCTTGAAACACATTTCTATACCAACACATTTAAATGTCTGTCTACAAACCAACCTCTGCTCAGTCACATATCTACATTCAATTGCTGAGTAAAAATCTCTTAAGCAACTGAACTTCCGCATGTATAAAATGAGAACTCTTAATTCTGCATGTCTTCCCACCCACTGAAAATCTGGGCCCCTCTGTTTCTGCCCCTCTCAGTAAAGTCACTATTTATGTAGACACAAACCACACACCAAAGTGCTCCCTCTTCCCTGCTCCTGGACCTCCTCAGACCACCATCAGCCAAATCATATTGATTCTGCCTTCACCACATATTTCACTAAAAACCCTCTTCTCTCTACCTCCACCCTTATCCTAGTAACTACTACTGATCTCCCCACTTCTATCCTTGCCCTACCTATTCTCCAAAAAACTGCTTTTGTGACAATTTTAGAACTTAAATCAGATGATGTCATTAGCTTTCTATCTTCCAATGGTTTCCCACTGTTCTTGAATAAAATTCAAAGTAACACCATGCATACATCACCCAGCGGCCCCAGTTCACTTACTATGGCCACAAAAAAATTTCCTGATTTTATACTTTTTGGAATATACTAATCTCTTTCTTATCGCAGGACCTGTGCACTTAGCTCTCCCTTTAACACATAATTTCCTCTAGATGCCTTATACCCTGTCTCCTGCTCATCCTTCAGGTCTCAATGGAAACAGGCAACTCCTCACAGAGGCCTTTCCTGACCACACTCTCTTCAGTAGGTGTTCTCACTGTTGGTCTCTACCACAGCATCCTGCTTATTTCTTGCATAGTGCTTCTAATTATTTTTGTTTGTTTGTTATTCAATTATTAAGTGCTATTCCCCTAGAATTAAGATCCAGAAGAACCAAGACATAGCCTCAGCATAAAGCAGAGTCTGGCTCACAGAGGGCTTTTAATGAATGATAGCTCCAGGAGGGAATCAACAAAATCAAATTTCTCCCATCTCAACAATTCTCCTTCAATTCCTCCATCTCCTGTTATCACCAGCCCATCCTATCTCTGCTGTCTCAAACTTCTTTTTTTTTAAAAGGATTATTTATTTATTTTGCATAAAGAACTAGGCTGTAGGCCAGAAGTCCAGGGTGTGAGAGGATTCACCAGAGACACAGCGGAGGGCAGAACAGGCAGACCTACTGAAATACACTGCTGAGGGGAGCAGCGGGCGAGACAGGAGAGATCTGCTGCGCCATGTGGGTTAGCTCCTTGACTGGGAGTTGAATTCAGGCCTACACGGCAATAGTGCTGAGACTTAACCCCTAGACCACAAAGGAGGCCCCTCTTCATGAAACAATTGCTGCGCATGACTGCTCTTTCTAGTTTATCGAGATATAACTTAAATATAACTGCATAATACAACATGATATTTTTATAGTAGCCATGATCATTTTACCTCACACTTTCAACCCACCTTTCTCAATGCTGTGCAACTGCTCCTCCTTCTGACAGAAAATTGTTAAAGCAAATGGAAATTCCTTACTGCTTTCTTTCTGACATTTCACCCTATAGATCACTCTTTCCTTCTTAAAAAGTCCTACTGCCTTATATGACAACTCACTGTCTTGATGCTATTCTTCCTTTACCATTCCTCCTTCTCAATCTCCTTTTAAGGCTCTCCCTGTTCTCCTCCTCCTCAAAAGTGTTAGTATTCCTTAAGAATTCTAAACTATAACTCCTCTTCTCTCTACACACACTAAGTCCTCTCATATACCCATAATGTTTTAGTTACTATATATATCAACTGTATTCCAAATCTTATCTTCCACCCAGATCCCACTCTTATGTTTCAGACCATTTGCCTAAATGCTGAGTGATATCTCCACTTCGCTGTCTAATTGGCATCTCAAACGCAGCATGTTTATATCGAACCTACCACCTTTCCCTACCAAATCTGCCACTTTCCCGCATTCCCCTCTTAGCGAATGGTACCTTCTTCTAGCCCATGACCCTAAGCCAAGAATCTAGTCTTTCTGACATGATATCTCTCACCCCAGCCACCCCCCAATAGATCTACTTTTGCCCAAGGTCAGTGTTATCTAAATTGTCCACTTCTTTGTATCTCCACTGCTACTCCTTTGATTCAAACCATTAGTTCCTCGCCTTGCCTTCTGCAAAAGTCTTCAAATTCTGTTCTTAGCCATCTCAAAGCCATTCTCCATAGAGCAGCAGGAACAACTACACAAAAACAATAAATCTTTTACTTTTCCACTACTTAAAAATCATCAATAGGGCCTCTCTGGTGGCGCAGTGGTTAAGCACTGCGCTGTGGAGTTGTCGGCAGCGGCAATGCGAGTTCGACACCTGGCCAGGGAGATTCCCACATGGCGCAGCAGACCTCTTTTGCCTCGCCCGCTGCTCCTCTCAGCGGTGTATTTCCATCGATCTGCCTGTCTGCTCCCCACTCTGTCTCTGGTGAGGCCTCTAGCTGCCTCATGCCTCTGGCCTGTACCCCAGCTTGTATGGATAAATAAATAAATCTTTAAAAAAAAACCAACTCATCAATAGCCTCAATTGTCTTCGGGATTAAATTCCAATTTCTCAAACTGGCTGACAAAGTCCTGAATGATCTGAACCTGCTTATCTCTTTAGTCTCATCTTTCACTACTCCTTGCCCTCTCTCATATTGTAACCGGGCTGAGTCCAAAGTCTGGTAAAGGTAGTTTGCTGATAAGAATAAACAGTCCCAGGGAAAATGCTAAGTTTGCAGTTTGGGGGGTGGAGAGTCTGATGAGATATAAAAGGGACTGAAGGAGAAGGTGAATTCAGTTGCCATGATGTAGGAATGAAAGAGGCAGTTGCCATGATACAGGAATAGAGGAAGCAGTAGCCACGATGTAGGAAAAGAAGAATCAGTCGCCATGATGTAGGAATGGAAGAGGCAGTTACCATGATGTAGGAAAAAGAAGCAGTTGCCACGCTGCAGGAATAAAGAGAGCAATCGCCATGATATAGGAAAAGAAGCAGCAGAAAATGTAGCTGCCAAGAATTTGAGTTTGGAAATCAGACGCCAGAAGTTCTGAGCCACCAGGATATAGATTGAGTGTTTTTTTGGAGTCTACAGTGACTTTGGGGCCAGCAACTTTGGAGGCTTTGCAAGTAGCCAAGTGATGGAAACTGCTCCCAGTTTTGTCTTTACTGCAGCTGAAGAAAGAAGGCAGAGGCCTGAAGCGGGCGCCTTCCTAAAATGCATGAGTGCAGTCTGTTTGGCCGTCTGGCCGCTGTAGTTGCTGTTTGCAGTGTTGTTGGCCTGGTGCTGTGCTGGGGCACCACAGCAGTTTCAGGAGCATCTCCAGTTGTGTTTTGTGTCGTCCTTGTGAGTTGGAACCTGGCCTACACTCTGGCTGTTGCATGTCTGCAGAAGGAGGAAGACGCCATTTTGGAAATGTGGCCTATTGTTTGGAAGAGGAGCTCCACATCAGCAGTGGCGGGAAGACGCCACCTTTGTTACTTTTCTGGGACTTAAAGGACTGGACATTGCTTTAAGTGAGGTAAACGGCCATATGTTGACTTTAGTAATTCTTTGCTTTTTCCTGTTTGTTAAATAAATCCCATTGTTATTGTTCCCTAAGTCTGAGTAGTCTTACAATTGTGCGCGCGGGTGCAGAACCAAGATAGTGACTGGTAAGCAATTGGGGCACAGCCTTTGACAACTCTGAAGCCCCATTTTGCCCGGTATCAATATGTGCCAATTGATAAACAGCCAATTTCCCATGCTCTCTCTTCTTGAGTCCATAATGTTGTTCCCCAAAGCCTAAGACAGGCTTCTGCCTTCTACTCTACACCCATAGCCTCCATACCCCTCTACTACTATGATTTTTCAAGACTAGGCAAGAGGGTCCTTGTCAGTGCTTGCTAACTACCTCACAGCCCCACTTCATAGAATAGTAATTGCCCATTAACTTGTCAGTACCTACCTCAGAACCATGGAATCAGAATCTTTGGGCAGATACCCTGACACCGGTTCTTTCAAAGGCTTACATGATAGCCTTAAAATCGCAAGGGTTGAGAATAATTGTTGTACCCTCCATGAGGACAAGATCATGATGTTTGCTGTTGTAGCTCAACACCCAGCAGAGTGCTAACACATGGAAATTACTCAGTAAATATGTGGAGACGGAAAGAAGGTAGTTAGTGGAATGGGAAAGGCAGGAGGGGAGAGGAGGGGAAGAAGGGGGAAGAAGGAAAGAAGAGGGGAGAGAAGGGAAAGAAAGAGCAAGGAGGGATGAGATGCATTAATTTAAAATAATCCTCAGAACAGGTTTCAATGTTCTTCCAAACATTTGTAAACCAGGAATGCAATCTTTAAGGAAAAGTTTCTATCCTGCTTTCAGTGTTATTCCACTTTTCTCACTACAGTTAAACTATATTCTCTTTGCATTAACTATAAATAAAAAACGGCAGCTAAGATATGTTAGACCTAAAAGGCTGGGTACAAATCAGCTTTCACATCTATAACACTGCACGCTCCGCCTTCCTGACCTTATAAATACTGGCTAGAAAGGCACAATACATGAGAAATGCCAGCCATATGAACACCTGTACTCCTCAAAATGCAGAATGAGAACTCCTGAAATAAAGCAGTGGAGTGAGTTAAAATGGTTCTGAACCCTTCAGAGAGAGCAATAACTATACAGTGCTTTAGTAGCAGGCGTGCATAAAATATAACAAAATGGCATAGAATTAACACTTCTCAAAAGAAATATCTAATAAAACCCTGAATTTGGGGAAGAAGCACTGCACAAATAGGACAGAAACATCTTTATCTCTCCCTTGTTGCTCTGAGTGCAGTGCCTCAGCATATATTTATTGAATGAATGTCTGATGAATGATTAGTGAATATGGTTCTTAAAAGATTACTCACACTTTCCTCCCCTGATCATAGTGTCAGTTACTCTTAGCCTCATGTCTCATCAAAATAAAAAAAAAAAATCAAGTGCCTAAACCAGCTGGTAATGTGTTAACATGCAACAGTCTGAAAGAACCTGAGCTTGACTTTTCCATTTCAGAGCTTATATTTATCCTAATGGTGGCGCTGTCTCCCAGGACTGGTACCATCAAATAACCATGAACACCCTACAGTCCAGCCACGATCCCTAAATTGTGGCTTTCATTACCCCGTTAACTTTTCATATATACTATTCCCTCTGCACAAAATAACCTTCCCACCTGCGCACTACTCATCCTTGAAAACCTAGATAAATATTATCTTCTTTATAAAAACAATCTCTGAATTCCCCAGAAATAATAATCATTTCCTCCCTTGTGTTTTTCCATAGTATTTTGTAAATACCTTTGGTGTAGTTGAATCCCATTTGAATTATGATGAGTAACCACATATTTATTATGTACAATTCAAAGTCTGAAGGGAAACCATCTACTTTTTTTCACATGGAACCGCAAGTTTTTTATGGAAGGACAAAGAGTAAAGATTTTCCTGGACAGACAACAGGAAGGGTCTAAGGTGCAATTCTAGGAAAAGACCTAGAAATGCACAGAGGACAGGTAAATGAAATAATGTGGAGCCCTTTTCATAGCTCAGAGTGGGGATTCTGAGCATGAGCCACAGGCAATGCAAAACTACCAGTATGTTTTACAGAGACAAAGAGATTGTGGGGACCATAGCATACTGGAGTATGGCGTGCCCGTGGTACGTGTGCTCACCAAACATCATCTGGTAACTATCAGTTAGGTACCGTCAACTAAGATGACCCAGATAAAATTCACTCTTCCAATAAACTGTGTGCTGTTTAAGTCAAGGGAGGTGGGCTCATTCACCACTGTCTCCAGTGCCAAGCACAATGGGAGTTTGCTTAGTGAACTGAATTCTTTTTTAACAACTTCACATAATATGCCCTGCAAAATATTTGCCAACTTTTATAACAGTAAAGATGTGTTGCTCGGAGGTAAACTACTTTCCCTGACCTTTCATAAAAAAATAATAGTAATAATAATCCTTTTAGAGGCAGTATTCAATAGTTCAATACATTTCTGGAAATAACATCACCAGTAAAAAGTAAATTTTTTAAAAAATGAAACTTTATCATTACAAACTACTCTGTATATAAATGTTTAATATTATAACTGATAGAATTTGTGGCTGAGACACATGTCATGTGTCCTAGTGCTGAACTCTAACACTCTGATGCATGTAATGTAAAAGGAATGAAGATTAAAATATGTACAGTCTAAAATTAGCAAAAATATGAGGAGGACTCAGTCAAAAAGCCATTTCACAAGTGTAGTAGTTCTTCACTGGCTTGGACCATATACTTGAAGTAAAATTCCAAGTATAAATGCTGAGGAATTTCCAGTGCCCCACCACCACCTTGGCCACATGCATAACTCTGGACCCAATCGTAGTCCAGGGAACCTTGGAATTTATCTGGTCTATAAAATTTTCTATAAAGTTGATTTAATAAATACAGGTTTAAGAATAAACACAGGTTTAAAAGTTTTGTTATGATTTCAACAATTACAACGTAAACAGAAGAGAAGGGCTCCTTGCGCTGATATTAAAATCCAATTAGGGGTACTGCTCATAAAAATGAACCTAAGGAGTGATTCGTCTTTGGAGAAAAAGAGTAACATGAAGACATACACATAGACATACCTATTTATAACCATCCCTCAAACTAGTCCTGATTGTAGAACTATCAGAAGAGGTGGGACAGACAAGCAGAAGCACAAATTCCATAAATTCAGGAGGTGGCTTTGTTTTGGGGAGAGAGGGGCTCTGTAGCTTGCCAACACCAGCACAGTACTTATTCAAATGGTATTTTTATTTTTGAAGCCTTACTAACACATCCCAGGCTCTGAAATACAGTATATGAGCCTTGACTGTAGAAACAAATTGCCAGCTGTCTTAGAAAGGACAACCTCATTTAGTAGAAGGCAAATGCTAGCATAGAACAAAAGTAAATAAAGATGGCTACATATGCTCTAGTTTTCAAACTGGAAAGTGACAGTGATGAGAGAAGCAGAAGCGGGAAAGGATTAAAACATGAAGAACAGCTGTCACCAATAGCAGCCTATCTGACTATTCAACCAGTCTAATAATACAATGCAGCAACACTGCCAATTAAAATTGCTGGTGTGAAGATTTAGATGCAGAGATCTTAAAACTAAAGAGACCATGGGAGTCCAAGCCCCTGCTAGCATATAAAACCACACTAAACTCAGATGAAGGGAGCTTTGTAAACTGCAACGCTCCATAGAAACAAGTGGCACTGCTGTTATTCCTAACACATGTCTGTTCTTTCAGTTGTAAATTTATCAGAGCCCCAATTCCTTCAGTATTTTTCATTTCTGATGAACAGAGTTGTAACTGTCATATCATTGTTAGTATTATTTCACTTTTTATTTCTTTAAGAACCTTCAAACAGTTTAAGAATGAATGGAATATGTAGTTTATATGAGAATGAAATTTGAACGGGTCCCAACTAATTTCCACCCACAGAATGTCACTCATACCTACCAAAATCTTCACATGTCCAGGGACCCACCCCCCTGCCAAATCTTCACAGAATCAACCACCAGGTAAAGGTTAGAATGGGAATGGCCCTTTCCTGACAAAGAAGGAGGGCTCAGGGATATGCTTTCAGTGAGTGGAATAAAAGAAAAAGGTTTTAAGAGGGCCAAGGGGAGAACTCGAAGAGAAGCTTAAATGTCTGACTACACCACCCACCTTTAAAGGACTACTTCATTCAGCTGAACTAAAATAGACCACCACTAGCTATTAGAGAACCGCCTAACAAAGAAAGAATTTCTACAAATGACCTCTGGTTACCCTTCAACATTGCAGTCCTTCCAAACACACTGGCACCAGAGTAAATGTAGCCAATGAGAACTTCACATTTGTGTTTTATGATTTTATTTCAAATTTTCATATAATTTTTAGTAGACCTGCTTATGTGAATATAATTTAATTCTGAAGTATTTGGGAAATACATTTAGTCCAGTTGTGCCTGAAAAAAGGAAAGAAAAAGTAATTTTCCAGTTTTACAGATGCTTCCAGAATTCTGTCTGAAGATGGATTAATCTACAGTTACTCAGCTGCAGAATATTACTTCTATTCCACAGACTTTGTATATGAACTATTAAATCCATTAGATCGATAGCAATTCCTCCCACCTACTCTTAAAGAGCTGATTTAATGAGAATATCATTTTCTTATTCAAGGCTTTCTTTCTTAAGGGAACACAGTCCTATGTGAACTTACATCATGACAACTTCATATAAACACAGCCTGCGGCAGGGCAATGAGGCAAAGTGTTGGGTGGAAAATAAGCAAATCTGTTTAAAAGACACCATTACAGAATTTGAGCTTAAAGTTGGACTTAACTTACAAAGGTTAAGACAGAAGAAAACCAACATTAACCATTTCTTTTTCTAAAACTCTTCAAATAACACAGGCACTAGTAGCATCACAATATAGAAAAAGGGAGTGTTATTTTCCTACTACTGAGTTTTAAATATTTCAATATCTTCTCTCTTCACTGCCCTTCTGCAACTACAAGATAATAGTGGAAAGAAATTCACCCTTCTGTTCTCTCTGGACCTGCATATTAATAGAGACGACAAGAATATTATGTCCGTTGTTCTTGGTTTAGACAATATATAAGCAATGGATGCCTCAAGATAAAGTCCCCAGCTACTAAGCTCTTTCTCCTTTGAGCTTTTATACATGAAAAGCATAAAATAAATCATAAAGTACTACTTAATGCACCAAAAATTAAAAATGGAGACAGAGGGTGGATCAATGTGCATTGTCTTACAAATACAGTTTCAAAGATAATTGGTAATGTTCTCTTTTTCCAAAGAAGTGAGGGTTAAATATAGTCACTCTGTACAGAGACTGATGATCTTCAGGATGTGTAAATTATACATTACAGTTACATAACAGACTAAATCACAGTCATCAACAAAAGAACATTTGGCACAATTCTTGAATTTTTATGATTCTAACTCATAAGTAGAGACTCAAGAAGGGAAAAATATCTCACCTTTAATCAGTCCTATAAGTAGCTTTATATCTCACAGCAGGTAACAAGTGTCCAAGGTGAATGGAAGAAAAAAGTGACCATTTTCGTTAGACTAAACAATGAGAGGAGCTTCCCCCACCCAAGGTTATCCTAAGCAAAATAATAGCTGTTCCATGAATTTTAAAAGATAGCAAGAAGAGGGTCAACTAACTAGACACACGTAGAATGGTACATTCGAACACCAATAGACAAAATATGACTTTATGTTCCTAGGTTAAGCCCAGGTGCTCGAGGCTAGTGAAACAATACAGGTCAAAAATCTGGACAGTACAAACCAGAGACTGGCAAAGCATTCCAACAACTTCACACAGCTCAAAGGGCTACCTGACCCCACAGTGTCATGTCAGTGACACCCACAGTAGGCAATTCAGAATGGATCAAGAGCGCTCAGTTAGTGACATGCTGGCAATGTCCAAAAGTTCTGCCTCAGTTCCTATGACAACACAGAAGCAGGAAGTCTCCTCAGGCTCATTAGATACACACAACTAACACTCACCTTTGACAAGCTCGTACTTTAATCTCGCATACAAAAACAATTACCATTACTTCGTAACACCTATTAAGCAGTTATAGTGATCTGAGTAAAACATACTAATGGAAAAAACCAAAGCGATCTTAACCCAAGAAAATGGAAGAAACATGAGGAACACAAAGACCAGACCAACAAAGAAAAACATTCTTTCCTTCATTCCATCAGATTGTGCCTCTTCTGCCTCCAACTCAACATAATTTTCTTTCCACACCCTGAATGAAAAGCAAAAACAGTTATCTTTGAAAAGAGACTGGCCTTGTAAGAACTTTCAGAACTCAAAGCCAATACTTAAATGATTTCCAAGTGTCTAGAGCTCCAAGGAGCCCATCAATCTTGATCAACTCAGAAAGACTGGACAATTAAGGGTGCCTAGAGTCACTCCACTCAGCCTCAGTTGTATTTCAGGATGACTATGAAGAAGTCAATGTTGATTGAGATCACAACAACCAGTATCATTTGTGAGCTCTGGAACACTCCCAATACTCCTTCAAGAGATTCCCACACCAAAGAAAAGTAAAACAATTCATAAGCTGATTATCTTAACTTTACAGTCTAGGAGAGTGAAAGCAGTCTCTGGTTTACTTTCTGAAACTCATGTTTCCAAGTAATTAAGTACCAAAGTAATGCTAGGGCAAGGATGTTCAAGTACAGTCTTCTTAGGTGTATTGGGATACAACCTGTGTACCTTCTCAGATACCTGCAACCAGTTCCCTCCCTCCCATCCCTTCTCGGATACCTGGAACTACCTCTTTCTCCACTCCCCCTGCAGAGTAGAATATCACACAGCAAGGCATGAGATCGATCATCCAGAGTAGCCACAGAGGCCTGGATGACGCAGCTCAGAGTGCAGAGGAATCAGCTCCCATAGGATAAACCTCCATCAACAAGGAAAGAGACAGGAGAAACCAGGCAGATAAATTCCCCCTTTCTTTCTCTTTTCCAAGGACTACTCCAGGTGCAGTTCCTCCTTGCAACCCTCTCAAAGAAACTCTATTGGAAGTGAACTTGCTGCTGAGTGACCAGCTATCTCTCTTGACAGCTTGTTGTGAAACAGGAGCTGGTTCTGTAATACATCAAATCAATGTCTTTGTATCTTTCCTTGCTTCTCTTCCTTCTGCCCTCACTCTTATAGACCTGGACATGCACCTCTCAAAAAAATCATCAACATTTTAATCCTTGTCTCAGGCCGTTTTCCAGAGAACTTAAGCTTAGACTTTAGACTTATAGGAATGAATCCAGATGAGTTTAAGAGGAAACAATTAAAATGCACATTTCAAAATATAGTAAGAATCAAACATTGCTAAATCCAAGGAAGAAGAAAAAAAATACTTATCACCTAAAACCTAAAAGGCCAGGGTCAATACATCATCAAGTGTCACTAAGCCAAAAATGCATTCAAGCAGTCAAATACAGAGCTCCTTCAATGTGTCCTACCACTGTGAACTTCAGAAAACAAGATAAGGTATTTCTATTGAGGGATAATGCTGGGTACTAGGCACTATCTGTTAGCTATACAACATTCCTTCTTTCTCACTAGCAGAGTCCTGATTCTATTAGTACCCACTCCTCCCCCAAGTGAAATGGGGACAGATGTCCTATTCAGGGGTACATCTTGATCACAATCACTATGGCTCCACTATCTTCACCAGTGACTGATACGGGGTTACAAGTTTAACCAGTTCTAGCCAGTGACATAAGGAGGTCTGCTTGGGGGTTTTGGAAAAGGTTTCTTAGCACTTTTGAGGGGCAGGAAGAAAGAGATATTATTGCATTTGGATCTGTAACAACCATGTTATAAGCAAGAAGGAGAGTCTGAGGACAAGTTGACACAGCAATGATGACAGAGGCAAAAGATGAAAAATCTTAAGTCCTTAATAAGGTCATTAAGCCACAAATAACCAACTCTGAATCTCACCAATCCCTATTCTTTTACAAGTATTGAAGAAGTATGCTTCTTCATTTTGTATGCCTCTTTTGAGTCAGGGTTTCCTAGTATTTTCAGCTAAAAACCACCTTCACTGATGCATAAAGGATCCCACTAGTCAGAGAATTTGAGTACCTAACATCATATGCTATTATATAAGGGATGACTGGGCCTCCCTGATGGGACAACAGGTTAAGTCTCAGCACTATTAAGCTATCCAGAGCCACTGCAGCACAAGTTCCATCCCCAGCCAGGGAACTTCCCGCATGGCGCAGCAGACCTCTCCTGCCTCACTCGCTACTCCCCTCAGCGTGTACTTCTGTAGATCCACCTGCTCTGCTCCCCACTCTGTCTCGGTGAATCTTCTCACCACCCCACACCTTTGGCCTACACCCCAGTTCTTGTGTGCACAAATAAATATTTTTTAAAAAAGATTTGAAAAGAACTGATCTCTGCCCTCAAGAGTTCACAATCTGTTTTTTTAAAAGACATATAAAACACGTGAAATACCAATCAGAGAAAAAATGATGAAGCACGGGTACATAAAATAATCATTCTGGGACATTAAGAGGTGGCTTTCTAAAGGAAATAAAACCAATATACATGCTTTTTGCACAGCATAAAGACATGCTGTCTGAATTCAATTAGTGTAATTCAACTTCCAGGAAGCTTTCTCCTGCAGATATCTATCTACAGTTCTGCAGTCCAGTACCCTCGTGTGTGGGAAATGCCTTATTCATTCTCCCTGTGTGATCTCAGGGACGAGCCCCTGACCCAGAGTGGGCTAGTTAGAGCAATTTCCTGGGATTTTTTTAGTCTTAGGATCATAAAAAGTGAGTCACATTAGGGTTCCAGCTATACAGATACATGAATTTGTCAAAAGTCACAAAACGTAAAGTTAAGATTTGTGCATTTCTTCATAGGTAAATTTTACATCACAAGAAAAATATAAACAAATATTGAACTCCAACTTAATGACATGCATGCCGGAGTATTTAGTGGGGAGAATATGAGTATCTGCAATTTACTTTAAGTTGTATTTTTTTAAAGATTTATTTATTTATGCATATGAGAACTGGGGTGTAGGCCAGAGGTGTGGGGTGGTGAGAGGATTCACCAGAGACAGAGTGGGGAGCAGAACAGGCAGATCAATTGAAGTACACTGCCAAGGGGAGCAGCAGGCGAGGCAGGAGAGGTCTGCGGTACCATGTGGGAATCTCTCTGGCCGGGTATGGAACTCGTGCTGTGGCTCTGGATAGCTTCATAGTGCTGTGCTTAACCCACTCTGCCACCAGGGAGGCCCTTGAGTTATATTTTTAAAAGATGCAATGATGGCTAGCAAAATTGAATGATGGATAGATATGTGATAAAGCAAGTACAGTAGCATATTTGTGTAGTAAATTTTTAGTTTGAAAATTTTCATCATAAAATTTTTGGAGGAAAAGCAAGCTGCAGGCACTGCAGTAAGCGATGCTCTGCTGGCAATGCTGTGAGCTATGGCTCAAGAGTTATCTGTGGTCACATCTCCCAGGGGTAGAGGGAAACTGTTTCAGGGAACAATCATACAGAGAAGACCAGGAACAGGGAGTAGGAGGGTTTTCAGGTGTCTGAGTTGTCCCACATTCCAGCTACCCGTGAGGCCATCTGTGACCTCATCATTTCAAAAGTTATCTGATCCCCAAAATTCTGTTCCCACATAAGTTAGTTGAAAGTGGGATCCTATCACTTACAAACCAAGAAGTCCTAACTAATATACTAGCCTAAGGTAACAATAAGAAGTACAAAGAAAGGTGACCACTGTGGCATTATTTATAAGAACAAAATACAGAAGTAAACTTTTCAGCAAAAGAGAAATGGTGAAATTTTATGATATATTGGATGCTATGAAATAATAATTTTGATAAAACATTTTTTGTCTCACCCCTCCTTGATAAAACTTTAAATAAAAATCTCACAAAACTACATATAAATACATATACACATGTATGTGTATACACACACTTTAAGATACAATTTTATAAAAAGAAAAAATAAACAGAATAAAGTTACGTGAAATATACAAAATTGTCTACATTTGGTTATCTCTGGGTTTAGGATTATCGCTCAGTTGTGTCTTGTTCCAGCTATCCTTGTTAAAGTGTGTATTTTCTTTATTTTCTAAGTTTTCTCTAATAAGCATATATTACTTTTAGCATAACCAAAAGAGAAGTCATTTTTTAAAAATTCACTGCTCTCTCTATATCCATCCCATGGCTTGCTTCCCAAACACCATTTACACCAAAAATGTTTGAAATGTTTATAAACATTCAAAATCTTCCATGCATTCCCCAAGGCCTACGAAGCAATTAGCTGACTGGTTAAGATCATAACCTGTGAAATCAGATTATCTTGGTTCAAAACCCACTGTGCCCTTACTAAATGTATGGTTTGGGGCAAATTAATCTTTCTGGCCTCAATTTCTTCATTTACTAAATCTAGGGGAAAGTACAGTTATCTTTCAGTTGATTTGAGAAATAAGTCAGATAATACACCCAAAACACTTAGAATAATGCTCAACACAGTAAATACGATCATTGTCATTATCATGTCTTAGACACCTTACCTGAAGGTTAACTTTTATAACATAATTTAAGTCGTCAGGTATTATTAACTCATTCATTTTCATGTTCTACTTGTAAGTATGTGCTTTTACACCTAGGCGTCCTTCCTCCTTTGGTGGTGCCTTTATACTACACTGTTTGCAAATACCTGTTAGGAGTCCAGCACTGTTCTGGCCACAAAATGCCAGGCCACTGTCTAAGCTTATAGGTCTCCCTTCTGAGAGAAGGGAGGATTGGATTAAGCTGAGACTTAATGGACAAATAGAGGGATGATCTTTGAAGAAAGGAAAGACTTTTCCAGGCAAGATAGGGGAGACTATAGGTGTGTAGAGGGTTTTGACCTTACTAGCTTGGTTGGGCCCGAGCTCTCCGAAACATCTTCCCATCTGCTCTGGTTCTTTTCCAGTTCATTCGAACTCCTTCCCCCAAATCTTTTATTTCTCCCTCACCTCTGGATATTGTCACTATGCCTGAAAGTTAAATGTTTTTTTTAGAAAAAAAATCTTAATTTGAATATATTGGAATTTAGCCCCTATTTCTTCTTCCTCTCACATCCATCCTTCTCAAATAAAAGTCCCCAAATCTAGTTTCTTGTACTTTACCAAGATTACTAATAACCTCCTTATGGCCAGATTCAATGACTATTTTAGGCCTCACTCTGTTTGACACTGCTGACTTTGCACTCTGTTTGCAAACTCTTTTCTTTAATACAAGTTATTAACACCATCTTGGTTCCCTCCCAGTTCCTTGGATATTTTGTCACCTTCCTGTAAATCAGGTGTTCCTCAACATCAGGCCCAGCTCTTCTCAAAGATTTTTACTCTTCCCATGGCTCAAAGATTAGCTCTAAGGAGATGACTGCCATATTTCTCACTCTATCCCTGACTTCTCCCCTTAGTTTCAGTCCTTCATTTCCAACTGGCCTTTCTATCTAAGCATATCCACAGACTATCCTTATTCTGAATTTCCCTCTGTGGTTACAGATACCAAGTAAGGGGAGAGTATACACAAGAAAACTGCTCGAAAAATAAAGGCAGGCAAAGTCTTTCAGTTTCCCATGATGCTGCCTCCCGCAGTCATCTCCTCCTCCCTGTTTTCACTGCACCCATTCCTGTTCAGGCCTATGCCAGGACTGCAACATCACCTGTCTCCACAATCCAGCAAAGTACCTCATATCAAAATTAAAATAATGCTTGTGTCCTACAAAGATTAAATCCAAACTCTAGACAAAAACTTTGAAAGCCTCTGAGAGTTGGGCCTAAGTCTGCCTTTCTGTTTAGAGTTCAAATCCTCATATTTCAGAGAGCTCTGCCCCAACCAAGGCAGTCAGGTCAATGCCCTCTACACACCTTGTAGTCCCCCCTGCCTTGCCTGGAAAAGCCTTTCCTCTCTTCAAAGATTATCCCTCTATTTGTCCATTATGTCTCAGTTTAATCCAGTACACAATCCTCCAATAGCTAGAGTGTTTTTTATTCCTGTTGTTAATACATCATACCATGTTCGGGGCACTGTTCTAAACATTAATTTAAACCTTACAATAATGCTATAAGGTAGACACTATTATTGCCTGTATATAAAAGACAAGGAAACTAAGGCATAGAAAAGGTAAGTAACTGTCTAGGTATATAGTGTGTGAGTGCAGATCTGTGATTCACATGCAGGCAGTGTAGCTCCAAGGTTTATATTCTTAAACTGTTGTGTTCTGCTACCTACCTAGAATCCTTGAGCATTTGGGGCTATGCTATCCATTTGTCAACAGCTGCTTTGAGACAGCTCTTCAGTTATTAGGAGGCAGCAAAACATACGTATGCTTTCTCTCTCCAACTAGACTAATTACCTAGAAAGCAAAAGGTTGACCTTCACTACTTACATTTTTCCAGTTACTAATTACTATTAATCAGTAATTTACACAGATTTATTAAATAAAAAGTACAAGATGATGACAGAAATAAGAATATTTAAAACTTTTAAAGCTGGGAAGTGACTTCAAACCATCCCAAGTATAGAAGGTATATTAAAAGAAACTTGATTACTGGCTGAGTTTCCATTTTCAGGTGATACAAGATGATCATAAATAAGGGATATCATTAAAAAGCTTTTTTGTGATTATATATTATGAAATATAAGACAGGTTGGAGAATTTTCTCCTTAGGATCGCTAAAACAAACAAAAAAATACCTAGCAAAAATTGAGCAGTCTTGCCTGAAAGTAGAGAAATGGATTATTATTAGAAAATACTTGAATCATGTTTATTTAATAAACAGATGAGCTACCCTGACCACAAAATTATCTAAGCTGCTTCTTGTAGAACAAAATTTTTGCAGAGTGCGCTCTGATGAATCCAGTGTTATGAGCCTTTTTGAAAAATGTACACTGTGACTTAAAAAACCCACTGGGTTATTTAGTACCAACCATTCGGAATTAGTATTAGATTTGACAACTAATACTCCTTTTAGAAGTATTTAAGCAAAAATAAAATTAAATTAAATTAAATTAAATTAAATAAAAGCCAATCCATTACTTCTTAAAGTCACTCTTGTTCGATAAACATTCTAAAGTAAACCCACAATGAGGTATAGTCTTTGCCCTCTAGGTTTTTAAGACTCATGATGAAGGCATGAAGAATGAACAGAGATGAGAATATTTCATTCTCTTCCTCCCTCCCTCTATCTGGGAGGGCTGGTAGTAACAAACAAGGGAAAGCAAGCTAAATCTGGCCATCTTGTCAGTGTCCAGGAGGTCTAGCCCTTAAGACAGACTCACCCTTAGTAAAGTCCACTGAAGATTGAAAGAGCCACTAAGATGAGTTATTAATTTACAAAAAAAAAAAAAACATTTTGGCACATGGTGAAGGAATATATACTGGTATGAACAGCACATCCCATCCCTGTAGTTAAATCACTTCAGTGGAAGTCAAAATTGTTATCAGAAACTAATTTCAAAGAGCAGGAAGAAGAAACATGTCACTATGATTTCCACCTTTTTTAATCATGAGAAATCACTCTCATAGGAATCAGAAATATTTACAGAGGGAATGATTGGTGCTTATTTTCTCTATATAGAAAATGTAAGGGAGTTAGGAAGGTGCTTGCTGAGTCTGTGCTCCAAGAAAGAGAGGATTCAAATGAACACAAGGACAGATTTACTGTTGGACTAGAAATAACCACTCGCCTCTGAAGCTTGGATATACTCTCTTGGAATTTACCTCAGAAAATTTCCTTTTATTATTCTTCCACAAGTGGCCAGCAGACCTTCTGACTAACATATTTTTAAGATACATAAATATAAACAGATTATCAAAGATTCTTGCAAAAGTGCAATTCTACTAAAATTTCTGCTGATCTTGCAGATTGAGCTAATGTATCAGGTTAACCTTCCATTTTAACACAGGCCAAGTATACTATCTTGGGGAAGGGGGAAGTCATTTCATGTCAGCTACCATGTATTGATAATATGACACTGAGTTTTATATTTTGGACTAAAAAAACACTAGATATAAGAGAGAGTGGCAGACCTTCAAAACTTGTTCTGTACTCCTCAGCAAATTTCAGCTGCTCTACGGATACCCAATTGAGACATTTCCCAGCTTCCCATGCCAGTAGGTTTGGCCAGTACCCCAGTTCTCACCCATAAAGTGTTAGTGGAAGTGATGAATAACACTTCAAAGTCTTTGGGCATACATCCTCTGCTCTCATAGTGTCAACAAGAGGAGTCACTAAAGTCACATCTAAAGGATGACAGAGCTACACAGGCAGCCTGAGTTCCATGAGGTGGTGAGGAAGCGTCTATATCAGTCTTAGGCTATTAAGTGAGGAGAAAAAACCTTACGTTTTTATCAAAGTCACTGGGTCTCTTTGATGCAACAGCTTAAGATGTACCCTTACTGAACAGATGTTGATAAAAATTAAACATCAGAACTGCATATTAGATCCATAATTACTCTTTGCAAATTCACAGTACTGAGCTACCAGCGTAGTAGAAAAAGTAACCCAGTATGAATCTGTTTCTATACACTAAACGCCTAGGAATTCATTAGTTTCTTTCTTTCTTTTTTGTATTTATTTTTTTCATTAGTGTCTTACAATAAAAAAAAAAAGTAATAATTGAGTCTATAGTATTAAACCCGAGAGATGAGAAAATTACAGATTACTTTGGGGAAATTAAGGTATTTCTGAGGAGCACATGCATTGTCAATACTAACATTAAAAGCAAGTGGGAGTGGGAGGAGTGGGAGAAATACTGAAAGTATTCATTGTGATTTTTAACTCTGAAATCTAAGTGCATTTAAGGAGTGACAGATATTATCTATCTATATAACATCCTTTTAGTGTTTTATATATATATATATATATATATATATATATGCATTTTACACACACACATATATATGCAGGAGTAATTTCAATACCCAAAATTATTATCGAGATTAGTTTTCATTCTTTATCTACTAGTTCTACAACCCTTGTCTACCAAAGTTTTAATCACTTGTACCACATTTAACTAATATCAACAATTAATGTTAACAACTAATGCACATTAAGTAATACTTATATCTTAGTTCAACCAAACATTACTAAATCAATCTTAATTAAATGTATCTGTTCTTCTAAACAGATGAACTCAAAATTAACACTAATTTCCAAGATGGGTATAAAGTAAATAAAGAATCTGAGACTCTGGTCCTGAATTCCTTAATGACAGATGGCCAGTTTCGAATGTATTTATAACCAGATAACCACTGTTCTGTTCAAGAATCATATTGTGCCACAGCCAACTTCTGATTATTTATATTAACTAAAGGCAGAAGCACAAATGATCAAAAACAATCACTTTTACTTGGCTTCGAAATGTCTATTAACTTTTAAAGAGATTTATTTGATTATCTATCTCTCAGTTTTCCTGGGTATAAGCCAAATGATGGGAGCATAACTGCTAGTTGAAACAATTCTATATAGGTATTAAAATTTACCACAAATAAAATGCAAATTAGACCAATTACAAGAGATAAATGAGATTTGACTGCAAGTATTAAAAATAAGATAGTTTAAAACATGATTGTGTATTAGGGTTTATACTGTATCAGATTCATAAAGAAAAATCCTGTACAATACTAGAGTTCACAAGCTCAGAGAAATAAATATTCCTGGAAATTCATCTTGGTAGTTGAAGTGCCGGTCTTAAAGGTCTCTCACAGAGTGAAGGGCAGGGACACTGATGTATTAGTGCTTTCCTTTTAAAAGATGATTCTTTATTAACACCTTAACAAACATGTGAGTCATGAGCATTGCTGTATGTACTGCAAACTTAAAGATGAACTGAAACAGTTTAGGAATTGGTAGGAGGGGCACAGACATCAAAACTGGAGGCAAACAGAAGAGCAGGATTTTTCTTCTACCTTGCTCCTGTGGGAAAGTGTCAAACACCTCCAAAAAGATGGTCACGTTACATTTTGATTTTATTCAATGTCCAAGAAATTTTTGGCAATTAACAAGTGTTAAGAAATAACATAAATAGTGGAGGTATAATAAATTAGTATTAAATGCTCCATAGTGAGGCCCATTTTATGGATTAGGCAGGTAATTCATGAGCCATATTTTTGATAAATTGGTTTGTACTACAATAAACCTTATTGTATTACAAAAGATGACTTATAGCATGTTACACACTTGCAAATCCCAAACCTATAAAGCATTTATCTTTTTTATTTAAGATTTATAAAATTATATCCATCTTAAGATGCCCCCAGGCACTCATATGGTATAAAAGCAGATACAAAATTCTAACAAAAAGAGAAGTCTGGCTCTGTTCAGATTTACTTTTTGTTCTTTTATTTAAGCTCTAAACAAAAGCAGTATGTCTTTTACCTGAAGGTCAACCCAAAGGGCCAGCTTTATAAAGATTTATATAAAAAAAAAAAGTCTATCTCAAGAAAACACTGTTTTCTCTGGACACCAAAGACTTGGGCCAACTAGCAGGAGAGCTTCAGCAGTGCTTTACTGGAAGCCAGTGTTAGATACCTAAAGGCTTGAGTATAAATTAAAAAAATAAAATAAAGCAAAGCAAAGCTGTGATGTAGCTCCTGCTGTGCTCTATGATGCCAAATGCTAAAGTGGCAATATTCTGCACACAGCCTCACCCTCACGTGGTCCGTACAGAGCAGGGTCCTTCTCTTTCACATACATTCACAGCTTGATCAGAAGGACCACAAGTCAAGAAAACACAATAGCTATTTTAATGTTGGACAAGGGTGAGATGGGAAATAGAAACTTAATGACAATGTTTCTGATAGTTTCAGGTTAAAGACTCCTTAAGCGAAATACACATTACTCATATTTATTCTGATTTTTATTTGCAGCCTCCCACACTCCCTACCTCCATATAAAAAGCATGAAAATTACAAAATGGATGTCAGAATAACAGAATAATTGAATGTAAATTATTGTCGAAAAGAAGGCAGTAAGTTTCACAGCCCTGATTTTTGTTTTACTATTATGTTATCTAGACCTATGTACCTATAGTAGATGCTCAAATACAGGAGGGAGGTGGAAGAAAGCACAGGAGAGGAGGGAGATTTCAAACAGAAGGGAAATTTGTAACTGAGCAGGGATGCAGGGGCCAACTCTAAAATTTTCATTCTGGGGTTGATCCATACCCTAAAATCTCTACTCAGAATTAGTCTAAGTCCTACATTCTTCCTCTTTTTTAGCAAGCTTAATATAAAACCAGTGATTTCTTCTAGTTGTATGAGTAACTCCTCCTTTTAGCTAGAATTCCTAAGTTTCCAACAATCACTGTCACACCTACTGAAAAAAAAAAATGGCGGTATTTATTTTCTCAAGTAGGAAGTATATAAATTTAACTATGTGCTTAATCACAAATTCATATATAGAGTATTTAAAAAGAGAGCAGAGATAGTTATCAAGAGTACAGTTCTGACTCTTAAGGCTGACACATGCCCTCTTCTCTACTCTTTCCCAACAGTGTACCCTAGTTGAGTTAATCTACTTCCAGTGTTTCAACTCAACCATGTATCAATAACTCCTAATTTGTATCTCCAGTCACGTCCTGTTTGTATCATCCAGCCCTTTTATGTCCCACTCTCTCTGAATATCCCCATTTGGATGTCTCACAGGTATCTCAAACTTAGGAAGTTTCAATACTAAATGTTTGATCTTCCTGTAGCCATAATACACCCTTCTCTAGATTTCTCTATCTCATTAAATGGACCACCCCTCACTCAAGGATCATACCAGAAATTCAGGGTCAAGGATGAACTTTTTCCAGCATCTTCCACACCCACACTATAATGTAGTCATTACCACCTTTAAAATCTCAGTCCCATTTTTTTTCTGCATCTCCTTTAATAATACCCAAATTCAGAATGCAAAGTGTCATTTATGGGATCCTATCTTACTTTCAATGCCATTCTGTTTGGCCCTCAGTATATTCATAAACTTGTTGGCTAAGTTGCTAACATTTGTAGTTAAAACATTTAACAAAACAATTTGGATCCTGACTTTCTGGAAAAATTAAAAGGTCAGGCAACATGAGTATACAATTCCTCTTGGCCCAAATTCGGTGGGGCTCAGAAAAGGCTACACCCAACTCTGGGCCTACACGCTCTTATTTGTTTGCCAGCTCTCCATTGTCTCCCAACACTTAGGCCAAAGGAAAATTACCATTTATTAATGCAGTTTCAATATTATTTTGTTTGTATGGGCTTGCTACAAACTTTTATGTGATGTGACCATGGAAAGCAAATGAGATTATGAACATGCACCTGTACAACTCCCATCTAAAATATGAATCACAGCATATCACTGCCCTAGTTAAACTTTCTAAAGACTTCCCACTGACTTAAAAAGAAATATAAACTTACTATGGCCTAAAAGATGACCTCATCTACCCAGCCTCATCTCCTGCCACTCCCCTCACCCCCCATACTTCATCTACACTAACCTTCTTTCTCTTCCTTGTTCCCAAGCTATCCATATGGCTGGCTCCTTCTTGTCACTCAAGTTTCAGCTCAAATGTCACCTTCTAGAAAGGTCTTCTCTAACCAAAGAATATAAAGCAGTATCCCCCCATAACCTAGCTTTATTTTGACCTGCTTTATTTTCTTCACAGCACCATTGCTATTTAACAATACCTTGCAAATATATATACATGTATATATACACACACATTATAGCTGTATATCTATATATTTATAATTATATATGCTTATATATTACATTCTAGAAGTTAAATATATATTTTCTAAAAGAGTTGAATATATTTAATACATACGTAAAAATAAATATATAACTTTCAGAATGCAAATATATATTACTATATATGCAAATATATAAAATATGTACTATATATGTACATATTACATACATATGTATTACTATGTATATATTTTTAACTCTCTAGAATATAAACTCCATGACAGCAGGAACTAGAAATGTCTTATCTGCCATTGTAACATGGCTGCTTAGCACCTAGTAGCAAGTTGTCAAAGAAAACACAACTACAGAGTTCTTGCCATGCTAAATGGGCTCAATCAACACCCATCCCCACCCTCTTTCTCATTTCTCCTAATTTAAAGGCCACCCTGTTTGCAGCATGGGGTATATAACATATAACACAGCTCAGACATTCAGTAAATATATATGTTACAACTGGTCAAGATGCTAGGATCAAATAGCCAGAACACCCCGCCTCAAGCAGTTTATAAGTAGGGAGAAGAAGACAAAACAAAGTTAGTTAGCAAATTCTATAGTATACCAGAAGGTGATGAAAACTGCAGAAAAAATAGTGGGAAAGGGATACAGGGAGTGTTGTGAATATGTGTCACTGAGTGTACATGTATGTACATAAGCCAGGGATCGGTAAAGGGCCCACTGAGGTAGGGTGATATCTGAGAAAGAACTGGAAGGAGGCAAGGGAAGCATTCTGGGTCGAATAACAGACAATGCCCAAGGCCCATAGTAAGAGACAAATGGTGTGGGAGAGGAAGGAGGCCAATATGGCTGAAGCAGAGTGATGAGGGCTAAGTGTTGTAGGAGATGAGATCTGAGCAGTAAATGGGAGCCAGATCATGTAGGACTTTGCAGGCTGTTCAAGAGCTTTGACTTTTACTCTGATTGAGTTGAGGAGTTATCAGAAGGTTTTAAAAAGATTTTAACTTATGTTTTAAAAGGCACAATCTCTGGGGCTCAGTGGCAAAAGTTCTACAATTTTGTGAACAGACTAAAAATCACTGAATTGTACACTCTTTAGGAGGAGGAATTTTATGGTTTGTGAATTATGTCTTCAAAACAAAAATCTAAAAACTCTAGGAATTGAGAATACATAATAGGAGTGCAAGAGTAGAGACAGGCAGACAAGGTGTTAGGCCACTGCAATGATCTGGGAGACAGTGGTCACTTGGACAGGATCTGAGCAGCAGGTAAGGTGAAAGTGGTCCCAACTCTGTGTGTATTTTAAAGATAGGGTTAACGGATTTGCTGTTGGGTCAGACATGGCATATGAGAAAAAGAAATGGATGCTTACACAAAAATCCTAGCCAGTGAGCTTTTTCTTTTCTGATACAACTGCTGCCTCTTCCTGTTAGTCCTCTTTCTTTTTCCTGCCTGAAATACTGACAAGGGCCTGGAAGTGGAACCAGCATATGGGAACCTACAAAGATAAGCATGAGGACAATGCCAACATACTAAAGATCTGAGAGTGGAAGGACAGAACTAGCCTGGCTCCTCAAGACACTGCCGAGCGGTATACTAGCTTATTGACCTCTGGATTTCTTATGTAAGAAAATAAGCACCCCAATTATTCAAACCGCAGTTAGTAGTGTTTCCTGCTATTTGTATTAAAATGCACTCCTGATACACAAGGTTCTTTTTTCAAATATATACACACTAGATTTGCTTTGACCACATTAACCATTATTTAGAATATAATTCAGTGCAGTAAGTATATTCACCATGTTGTGCAATCATCACCGCTATCCACTTCCAGAACTTTTTTATGATCCCAAACAGAAACTCTGTACCCATTATGCAATAAAGTCCCAAGGACTACCAGCCCCTGGGTCTGGTAATCTCCATCACACTTTCTGTCTCTGTGAACTGGCCTTTTCCAGGCACCTCATATAAGTGGAACCACACAATATTGTCCTTTTGCATCTACCTATCTCATTTAACATGTTTTCAAACTTCACATTAAGGCACATATCAGAATTCTGTTCCCTTTTAAGGTTAATGATATTCCATTGTATATATAGACCATTTTGCTTATCCGTTCCTCTGTTGATGGCACTTGGGTGTTTCCCCCTTTTGGCTTTTGGGAATAATGCTGCAACAGCACTGGTGTAAAAGTACAGGTTTGAACCCTACTTTCTATTCTTTTGGGGATACACCTAGGGATGGAATGATGGGATACATGGTTTAACTTTTTATTGTTTATAGATATGTTTAACTTTTTATATATTTTAAGCAAAAGTTTTCAAATAATTTAAAAATGTAACTATGTATAACTTTTTGTGGAACTGCCAAACTGATTCCCATAGCACTGCACCATTTTACATTCCCACTAACAAGGCTCCACCAGCAATTTTTCCACATCCTATCAACACTGGTTATTTTTCCATTTTTGCGTGACTGTTTTTAATAACAGCCATCCTAATGCGTATATAGTGTTCTTCCATTGTGATTTTGATCTGCATTTCTCTGATGGCAGGAGATATTGAGCATCTTTTCATGTGTTTACTGTCCATTTGTTTATCTTATTTGCAGAAAAGTCCATTAAGGTCCTTTGCCCTTGGTGATCTCTTAAAAATACAACCTGCTGAAAAATCCTTTAGTAGCTTCTCTTTGCTCTCAGAACAAAATTGAAAAACCACACCGTGCCTTGCAATCTATGCCCAGTTCACTAAGCTGCTTCACTTTGTACCTCCCTGCCCTTGTTCACTTGCCCTATCTACACTGCCTAACTTTACTTGTCTCGGTTCCTTCTTCCCCCTGCATCTATCTGATCACCTCCATGTCATTCCCCAGGTCCCAGCTTAAACATGATTTCTTTAGGGAAAACCTCCTTTCCTTCACAGTCCTTAAGATGTGGTAAATGAAATTATATAATTACCTGTGAGCTGTATGCTTGTTTATGATCTGTCTCTTTCTCTAGAATATAAACTCCTTAGCAATAGAGACTTTTCCTGTTTTATTAGTAGTATTATCTGTGACACTGTAGGTTTTTAATAAATATTTGTTTAAAAATACATGAATGAAGTTTCTTTCCCGTTGTGAAAAAAATCTGCCAGGTTCTAAGAGGCTTAAAAAACAAAACAAAACATACCTAGCCATACAGTAATATTTCAAATTTTCAAATTTTGCAGTGTAAATTATATAAAACATTATTATACCCTTATTTTTGATACTTTAGTTACCTCCGATTCCACATTATGTTTCTTTTATAACAAATCTATAAGTATACTATTCTCTAGAAACACATCAAAAACAATTATGTTTTATTTCCAGTAAGGAGTGATAGAATTATTTCAATTTCACTCATTTTCACTCTTCCAAAATGGTATAGATTTGCCAAGCTGAAACAATTCATTTCCTTTTCATTTACACACTTATCTGTGAAGGCAGCATGAAGTATACCATAGGAATCATCTCTCTTCGAAGTCTATTACATATGCTTTGTAATTTACTGGAAATTGAAATCATCAGTAATCCTATCTTCCTGTTCTCTTGTCAGGGTAGAGTCCTTTTTTTAGAGCTTTCTTTTCAGGTTTTGCCAACACATTGTTTAAAGTCATTTCCCTCTTCTTTTAAAATGAAAATGTGCCTACAAAGTTCAAAATTTTAAAATAGTGCATTCCGAAATGGCACCTTACAAAAAGGAATAGAGCAATTTCAAAGCAAAATTTCTTTTTTGCCCAATTCAGGCATTTATCTTTCCCTAGAGCTATGCAAATGAGTAAAGAAGCAAGGTCTAGACATAAAAAGAAAACAGTACATTAAGATGTCTACTTGAAAACCACACCATAATTCAAATATTGTTAAGGGTCATTGTCAACATGTATAGGCCAGAAGCACAATCTACTTTTAAGTTGTTATAAACTGATGGAAGCGATAAAAGTATGACATAGTATTCTGCTAAAGAGAGCAGAATAAAAAGATGAGCAATAAATCCATAAGGAAGTGGACATGGTCAGACAGACATTATAGGAACAGCACCAGGAAAAATCACTAACTGTAGAAAGGAACAGCAGAACTTACGGATAAAAGGGATCTGCAAATTCTAAGGATTTAGGAAATTTTAGAAGATTTTCTTTGGATTGGGTGATTTCCCCAAATTTAATCTTTCTGTTTTTAAAACCAGAAGTTTATAATATTCTTTAAGGGTAACCGACAATGTGACTCCTTTTTAATCTCTCTGTACCCAGTTCCATAAATGTGCCTGGCACTTCATAGACATTCATAAAACATCCCTGGACATTCTAAAGAGCTATCAAAGTTGGTAAGATAAAACATGATGATAAGAGGGCTGCCACAAAACCCAGTTATTTACCTGTAAGATTTTCTTTATGCAGCTCTGTCACTATTAGTTATTATAGTTAAATGGATAATGATGTAAAACACCCCGACTGTGCTGGCACAGAAGAAACACTCAATAAATATTAGCTATCCTCCTTCATGCACATGGCATTGTCCCAAGTTTCCATATTGACACTCCTGTTAACCTGCTTTGGAGGATAGCATCCTAGTTCCCAGAAAGAGGTTGGCTCAGTATTTTTGCACCCTACTTAACGAGCAGAAAGAAAGCAAGATTTTAGTAGGTCCTGGCTTAGGTATTTCAGAGTAAAGGAGGGAAGTAACCCAAAATGACAGCTGTCAGGATGGAGAAAAAAACTTAATGGTAATAACTAGGTTTCTATAAAAATAACTTTCCCCAGGTAGTTGATACCCGAAGTGACTGTGTAGCTAAGACTCCAGAAAGTAGGGAACCATTGTCCTACTTCTTTCCTTTGTTTCCCAGTTAAGTTTCTCAGAAACATTGTCTATATACCTATCGTTCCCATTCCTCTCCTCTCTCCCACCTCACTGGGAGCTCTTTTTGGTCTTGTGTGCTGGGTCTTTCTTCTGTCCTCAACCTCTTCACACTGGTGATCTCCATTAGTCTCACATTTTTAATAACAGTCTCGTGCTGACACCGCCTAACACTATATATCCAGCCCAGACTTCTCTCTTGGACTTTAGATATACAGTTTACTGCCTCTCCAGCAACTCCACCTGGACATCTAAAAGGCATCTCAAATTTAAAATGCTCACCTGAGCTACTCTAAAACCTACTCTTCACACACCTCTTCTTTCAGCTTACCACAATTTCATCGTTTCCACTGCTCAGGCCTAAAGTCTTGGTGTCACCCTTAATTCCTTCCTCTTTTATCCCATATTAAATCTACTGGCCAATGCCACCAGCTCCACCTTCAGAGTAGATTAAAATCGGAAGCACGTTCCCTACCACCACTGCTTCTACTCCCATCCATGTCACCAACATCTTTTTCCTAAACTATTCTTGCTGCATGGTGTCTGTCCTTGCCCCCTCTCCAGCCCATACTCACCCAGCAGTTAGAGTGACCAGGTAACATGACTTCTCTGCTCAGCCCCTTCAAAAGCTCCCCATCTCACGCAACCAAACCCATACAATCTGACCCCACTTCTTCTGGATACTGTTTTATACCACTTTCCCTGCTGCTCCAGCTATAGTAGCCTCTTTACCATTCAAGGAGTACACCAGGCAAGTTCCCATGTCAGGGCAGGCTGCTATTCTGTCAGCCTGGAACACTCTGCCCACATCGGCTTTTCCCTAATTTTCTTTGGGTATTTACTCAGATGTCACCTTTATAATAAGAACTTCTCTATTTGAAATTGCAACCTTCACTCTATAAACATCCTAGTCCTTCTTCCCTGCTTTACTTACTTATTTTGTTTATTGTCTGTCTCTCCCCATTAGAATATAATCTCCATGAAGACAGGCATTTTTATACAATCTGTATTTTGCTGAATTCTCAATGCCTACAGCATCCACGTTGTTCAGCCTCATCAAGAAATTTTCATAGGGAAGTCAATGCTCAGGCATCAGTTCAAGTGAAATTTATTCCAGACAAAGGGTTTATCATGTTTAAAGATACAGAATAATGAACTTACTTTAGTGTACATGTGGAATCTTTAAGCAGCTTGGTTTTGTTGGCTTAAGGTTTCAGTAGGAAGTGAGACTAGAAAAGCAGGCAAAGATGCTGCTATATACCAGGTATTATTTTTATTACATTAATTACATTATTCTTAAGATATTTAATCACCATAGCAAGCCTATTCCTACAAAGAAGCCACTGTTATCTTCATATTGCATCTATACAAGCTGAGGATAGAGAGGTTAGGTGACATGACCACAGTCACTCAGCTAATAAATGAAAGGACAGAGTGACTCTACAATTGTGCATTTAACCATTATATTATCTTTGTGCTAAGGACCTTACGTTTTATAGCGTGGACTATGAGGAACCACTGAAAGGTTTTACGCTGGGGAATAACATGATTACATTGGACTTTAGTAAGTGTGGAGTCTAGACTAAGAAAGGGCAAAGAGAACAACAGTGTCCAAGTTGAGACACTGACCACAGAATATAGATAGGGTGAAGGAGGAAGGGAGGATCAGTTTTGTAAACACCCAGAAAGTAGAAATTAAGTGTTTTGCTAATACTGTGGCTGAAGACAAAGGAGTTCCTGCTCTGTTACTGGCCATTCTCTCCATATGTTTATATTTTAAAAGGGAAGGAAACAAAAGCTGAATGCAAATCAAAGCATCACTCAATCAGTAGTCCATTCAGCACTCAAATACCACAGACCAGGAATCTAGTAATGCTGAACTTGATGATTTGGCTGAGGATCAAGATGCAGTTAAGGGGCTCTAATCCAAATCTCTATCTTGGGATTTTCCATCTTCAGGCCAATCACAAGTACAGAAACCCACACACTGAGAATTATGTAATGACAGAACAAAAGAGAACAAGAATGAGATAATTGTGGGATGAATGTCTGGGTTACATGAAGTGCTCTGGTTCAATTTATTACACTGACCACGTAGAAGAAGCAAGTATAAAATAAGTCCAGAAAGAGAAAGTGGTGACAGAGCTAGCTTATGGAGGAAGGAAACCTTCAAGAGGGAGAACAAAATGGCAAGACCAGCAGAATCCCAAAGATAAAGGAAATGAAAGACAGAAGACTCTATGGCTTCATGATTATTTATTTATTTTTTATTTAATTATTTTTTTAATATATTTTTATTGTTATTTATGTCTTTTACATTTTGTATTCCCCTTGGGTAACCCACCACCAATTCACCCGTGATCCATCTCTGTGGTCCCTTGTGTTCTTTTCTACTCCATTTTGTGCCCTTATCCTCCCCTCCACCACCCCCCCGCCTTGTGTCTCTCTCATATTTGGTTTCCTTTTAGTCCTGTTATAAGTGACACCATTCGATATTTTTCTTTTTCTTTCTGGCTTATTTCACTGAGTATGATCCCCTCTAATTCCATCCATGTCGCTGCAAATTGCATGTGTTTATCTTTTTGAATGCTGATTAGTTTTCCATTGTGTATATGTACCACATCTTCTTGATCCAATAATCTATTTTTGGACATCTGGGTTGCTTCCATACCTTTGCTATTGTGAACAGTGCCGCAGGCTTCATGATTATTTAATATCCACCCACCTTAGTCACTGGTAAACAGTCAATATGCTAGATTCTAGTCAATAAAATTAGCATATTGTTAATCTATTAAAGACACTAGTGTTATGCAAATAAAGGGGGCAAAAGGCAGTATGACCATATGAAGGCCTGTTCATCTGAAACTAATTCCAAAATAGTGGTGAGGGACTATAATTTTTACCTATTACTGAATAGATCTGGAAGGGACAGTTTGGTCACTGAAACAGATCCAAGAAAAATGCTGCTACCTCTGACAGCTTTACCTGAATTCTAGCATCTTTATTTTATTTTATTTTTTAAAGATTTATTTATTTATGCATACAAGCTGGGGTATAGGCCAGAGGCATGGGGTGGCGAGAGGGTTCACCAGAGACAGAGCCAGGAGCAGAACAGGCATTGACAGAAATACACTGCTGAGGGGAGCAGCTGGTGGGGCACGAGAGGTCTGCAGCGCCATGTGGGAATCCCCCCGGGGGGTCGAACTCCTGCCGACAGCTCCATAGTGCAGCGCTTAACCGCTGTGCACCCAGGAAGGCCCAATTCTAGCATCTTTAAGGGTGACATTTTGAGTTGGAAAAAACTGGATAGACCTTACACCTCAGCTCCTAATACTAGTTCAGGGGTGGGTCACATGGGTTCTCTAGAAAGTAAAGGGCAAACAGTCTTCAAATGATTATAGAAAAATGTAAGATACTGTCTAGCATAAGAACCAACAGATAATAATCTTTCCACCCTTGGGGAAAAAACAGAGATAATGGCAACACTTCCCATCAGTAATCTAGTTGTATGGTACAACTTAAAAGATCTAACACTGAATATTACGCCATTGAGAAGAAGGAGTGCTCGGGACAGTGGTTTTCTAGACTATTCCTACTAGTGGGCATAGAGAAGACATTCACCAAAGTAACTTATTTACTGATTTAGTCTTGGTGTCAATTTTTCTGCTACAGAAATACATACCTTCCTATAACTTGCACTAAATGATCCCTTAGGAAAAACTCTTTAGTCTCATCAAGTATGTCTTATAGTTAGAGAAAGTTAATGATTTTAATATAGCCCACTGTCTTTAAAAATGTATAAAATCAAACAAAATGCAAATTTACTAAAATAGACTCAGAGAAGACAGGAATATTAAAAACTTTAATTATGACAAAATTTTCTACATGTTTGATGTTATTTCCTTTAGAATTCAATTGGGCAGAAATGATGAAACAACAGCCAGGTCTGCTTTAAAATAATTACATTTAAACAAAAATAAATTTTAAAAGATTTACATAGTATTCAATTTGGTGATTTTGATAGAAAATTGAATCATATGCAACTTTAAAAGTTTTTTATTTTAGGCTGAGTCACATTTTTAGTGTATTTCATTCTGGGACATCTATGACATACAAATATAACTGTTTCCTATGTAACAGAGGAATATGTTGCTCTTTATAAGCCCAACTCCCCCGGAAGGAGGTTTAATGAGTAATCCCCTGACTGTACTATAAATTTCTTGAGAATTCTATCTCCCATTTCTAGAAGGCAAACTGCAGAGCACAAGTGTCCAATAAATACTTGTTGAATGAATGATGGTGCCAAAATGTGATTTAGAATAGTTCCCTTGATCTGGAGGTGAAATCTTGGCAGGAATATGGACTATCTTATGAAAATTAATTTTTGGATATAGTACTTATAGAGAGAAGAACTGTTTTTGTGTAACAGTGGGAGAACATGGAAGTTCTAAGGGGAAATCTTGGAGAAAGCAGCAAACAAACTGCACACTGAGAGACAGACGTGTCCAAGAGGACGATACAGAGGAAGGAGCAGCATTGTGAGGAAGAGACGCTATAGACCTGTTTTTGACTCTCACTCTTCCACTCCCAAACATATCTTGGTTAGATAAATCCTTTCATTCTTCACCCACACTTCACTCCCCATAAGGGCAAATACTGTGTTCTCAAATACTGTGAACCTTTTTCATAGCATTTATAACAAACTTTTATATCAATTTATACGTCTGTTTGATTCCCTGAGTCTTCCCTACTGGTCTATAAGCTCCTTGAAAATGGGTACTCAACTTTTATTCATCCCTGACTGTGCAGTGTCCAGCACAATGTCTGACACATTAATTTCCAATGAATAAATGAAAAATAATGTCTAGTATAGATTTAAAGGCATTAATATGGTATGAATGATGTTAACCTTTGCCTTAACTTTCCAGTTCAAAGCTTCAAAAGAGTATATACTGGTCACTTCTGTTGGAGAGACTCCTCTGGAGAAACTGGAAGCTGTGCTGAGTTTCACCTCTGGGACAATATGTTGCAGAAAAAATGTAGCACACAAGGATAAAAGAAACCAAAGGCAGAGGAGCTGTAAAGAAGTAAGTACTGGAGTTTCTCAGAACTTGGAGGAAAAGTTTTAGACTTCCAAAGACCATGGAATTAGGGGTTTGAAGGTTCTTACCTACAATTCATGAACCGCAAAACTCCAAGTTACCCCTGAGTTATACAGATATAAACTGGACCCTTGAAGGGGGTCCATTTAAAAACAGAGGTCCTAGGGCCACCCTGGTGGCTCAGTGGGTTAGGTGCTGCGCTAGAGCTGTTGGCAGCAGTGACACAAGCTCGACGCCCAGCCAGGGAGTTTCCCACATGGTGTGGCAGACCTCTCCTGCCTTGCCCACTGCTCCCCTCAGCAGTGTATTTCCGACGATCTGCCTGTTCTGTTCCCCACTCTGGCTCTGGTGAGCCCTCTTGCAGCACCACGCCTCTGGCCTGTACACCCAGCTTGTATGCATAAATAAATACATCTTTAAAAACAGAGGTCCTAGAGAGAAAAGTATTGCCTATGAATTCCAATGAAAAGAAGACTAAAAAAGGAAAGCTCAATAGATTTAAATACTAAATGCAATAAAAAAATAAGTTTTTGAGAAAATTTTATAACCTTATAAGTACTATAAGTGCACTACATGGGAAATTATTTCCAAATACCATTCTTATGAGATTAAAATGCATTATTAAAATAGAGTTTACATGATGTTTTAAAACTTCATTTAGTCATCAGACTAAATTATCCTAAGTTCAACCAATTAGTTAAATTAGTTAAGTCAAAAAAAAAACAGTCAATGAATGCCAATTCTGAGTCAGGCACTGGACCAGGAATGAGAAATGATCAATTATTCAGTCTGCTAAATGTTAATTCCAATCAGATAATATATTTTCATGGCTTTGTAATATAACATAAAGCACCATAGTAACAGATCACTTCAACACAATTTCTGAAATTTTCACTTTATATGTGATATAATGCATGGTATATGTGGGAGAAAAAGATGATTAAAACTATTGCTTCAATACATACCTTTTTTTAATCTTATAAAATATTTTCTAAATAATCCAATCTAAGAGACTTATACTTAGTAGCTAATTGGATGGAGGTGAAAAATGAGGAATATATCAATGTATTTACCTGTCTTTTTCTTATAGCATATGGTATAATTTGATGAGAATACATTCTTAATCATACTAATAAAAAGAAGCCATATGTTACTGAAGTTTTTCAGCTGTAAGAAGGTGAATCTCAGAATAAAATCCACAGGCAAATATAAATTAAGATTTATGGTTAGCATGATATATGAGCTACATGACTTGCCATAAAATGGAGGAGAAGGAACCAGTCACACATGTCATACTTTTCAATGAAAAACAATCTCACAACTATTAAGAGATTCATGATGTGTCCCTCACACAGGTGTGATAGACAACTCCACAGATCTTGCAAATGTTTTGTCTCCAGATCAAGGGATTTAGCTGAACTACACAATGACTAATTCAAGCCTTATCAAAGAGATGAACTTTTCCAATCAGAGAAAAATAAATGGAAATGCCAGCTACTTTAAATCAAGCACTTAACTAACGGGTTGCTACTTAAATTGCACAGATAAATATTCTGGCCTAAGTTCAAGGGAAGCATGAATGTAAATGGGGGTCATAATGAATGACCTCTATTTGGAGAATGGCTTTAAGGTATACATTACTTTATAGGTTTCAAAAAAAACCAAACACCTCATTTTGCTTAAAACAGGGCTTGCAGTTTGGTGGAAGTTACCAGAAAAATCAAACAATGCATTATAGTTTCAACTGACATATGTTCTTTACATGTGTTTCAAAACCTAGAAAACACTTAATTCTCTAATATTGCCAGTATCTTGGGGCATTCTACAGATTCCAAGCTTGAAAAAAGAAATCCAAAATGGAAGATCATCTTGAGAAATAATGGGCATCCAAAACATAGTCTACAGTGAACACAGCCAGCAGGGTATTTTAGACTCCACTCTTGTTGCAGCTGAAGAGTCCAAGTCTACCAGTGGGCCAAATGAAGGCTGGTAATATTACTAACAAGCATTCCTTTTCAAATGGATTAGGGAGCTCCAAAATGGATTCATCTTGAAGGCTGAGTAACATTAAAGTTATGGACAATGCTACTGAATAGAAACAAACAAGGACAAAAAAGAATGCCACTGCATTCCCCTCAACCACCCCTAAACTGAAAATTTTTATTGATATAATGCCTTTTGATATAATGAGTGATATGAAGTCTTTTCTCCAAAATAGATGTGCAATCTGCTGGTTAACTATTCTCTTAGAAGAGCCTATTGTTGATCAAGGATCTTTTTCTTTGACTCACTGGCAAAAAAACAATTTTACCCAGGCTGAGTCATTCTTTTCTCTAACTCTCCATGCCACTGTTTGTTCTGCTGTCCATTACCAATGTAACTGGACAGGAACAACACACAAATACATAAAGACAAGTATATAACCCACTACAGGATGTTCACATTATTCAAGGACAACAGTTACCTGGAAAAGGACATTTAAATTCAATTCACTTAGCATAGAACCAAAAATTTCAGTGAAATCTAGATCAAATATGGGTTTTTTTATCTGCTTCTTAGCAATTTATTTTTATTTTTTTTAAAGATTTATTTATTGGGCCTCCCTGGTGGTGGCACAATGGGTTAAACGCAACGCTGTGGCAGTGTCAGCTTCTGAAGCCCAAGTTCAATACCTGGGGAGATTCCCACATGGCGTAGCAGACTTCTCCTGCCTCACCCGCTGCTCCCCTCAACAGTGTATTTCTATCAGTCTGCCTGTTCTGTTTCCCACTCTGTCTCTGGTGAACCCTCTCACCACCCCACACGTCTGGCCTGCACCCCAGCTTGTATACAAAAATGAATAAATCTTTAAAAAAATGAAATAAAATAAAAAATGAAGATTTATTTATTTATACATACAAGAACTGGGGTGTAGGCCAGACGTGTGGGGTGGTGAGAGGATTCATCAGAGACAGAGTGGGGAGCAGAACAGGCAGATCCACCGAAGTACACTGCTGATGGGAGCAGTAGGTGAGGCAGGAGAGGTCTGCTGTGCCATGTGGGAAGTTGCATGGCCGGGGATTGAACTTGTGCTGCAGTAGCTGCAGATAGCTTCATAGTGCTGAGACTTAACCTGTTGCACCACCAGGGGGGCACTAGGAAAAATTTTTTTTTAAATGCAACTATATGCTAACCAAAGTAGTAGTATTAGTGGTAATGAACAGTTGCTAGATACCATTTGTCATAGTTTTTCAAACATTTCCTGACTAACTTCCCAAAACAATTATGGTAAGAGAAATTGTTCAAAAAATACCAGGATATCGTGAAATTTCACTTAATTTTTAATACTCAGATCCTTCTCTTGAAATGTTTAAAATGTCATCATTTTGGTGGGTTTTCTCTCTTTCAGTTGTTCACGGCTCTGTAATTGCCTGAATTTCATTCGCCAATGGCTTTGCATGCAAGCCTGGCAGTTCTTCAACATCACTTTTCTTGATTTCATTAAATCTTTATTTCCTGTATTTTTGCAAAGTGCCATTTGACTTTGCAATCGAGTACAATGATTTCCCATCTTCCCAACAGTCAGTGAAACACTATAACTAACAGGATGAGCAAGCACAGTATTCATCAGGGACGAATGTTTGAATGTTAACTAATTTTACATGTGGACAGTTCATCAGTGATGAACTCTTACAGCATGATGACGTCTATGTCCCTATATAACCTTTGCAACTACCAGGTATGAGATAATACTCAGAAATATGAACGGCTACAGTCATCATAGAAATGCTTCTGTCTTTTGGAACCAGAAAAGTTTCTCAAGAAACTAGAAGCACATCCCAGGAGCACATCCTGGCATTCTACATTTTAATATTACCTTTCTGCACACCTTATCATTGCAGCATAAGAAGACTGAATAAAATGATACTGAGTATGCATCTCACTCTTTGATAACAGAACTGATTTTAATCTGGTACCATTCAATAACCATGGCGGCAAAATTAAAATCTTGACTTATTAATTCAACCATCCAAATGTATATCTGACAGCTACCGTAATCTGGAACCACTGAGGATACTAAATGCTTTTAGAAAATTAAAAAATAAGTAACATATGGATATTATCCATGTGCTAAAGTGTGTGTGTGTGTGTGTGTGTGTGTGTGTTCTGATAACCCTATAGTAAAAGCTACTCAGAATCCTAAGACCAGAATAAACCAATTTTTTTATCTTTGAAGTCTCATTAACAATAATGATAATGATAATAATGTCACAAAATGATAAACAGAGAAGGAAAAGATAGCGTTGTGTGTTTAAAAAGATTCCGAGAATCAGACAGCTCTGGGCTTCAATCTCAGATGTGTTCTAGCTCTGTGATTGTAAGTTCATTATGCTTGCTACATCACTTTTCTCATTTGTGAAATATAACATTGGACAATAATACTTAACTGCCAGGTAAGACCAAATGAAACACTTAAAGTATCTCAAAAATTATAGGCATTACCTGTGCTAAAAAGCATATCTTAAGCTAATAAATATCTTTCCTCCTCCTTCCAGGTCTTGTCATAGTATTTAAAGCTCCCAAAGTTTCTGATGAGGCTGTACTTGCCTATAAAAACAAGATGCTAGGGCCTCCATGGTGGTGCAAAGGGATTAACACTTCTTGCGCCGGCTATTTTCTGTGCCACCGCATGAATGGTATAAGCATTCAATAAAACACACACAGCTCCTAAACTAATGGATATATTTTAATGAAATTTTAAATGCATAGAGATTAAAGCTTCTAGACTGAGCACGATCAAAGAAATAGCTCCTAATAGTTCTAAATAAATCCACCGTGGCGTGAAAAACCGGAGACTAGATGAACACGTGAATACGTGAATACGTAAGCGGAGCAAAAAGTGTTAAGTCTCAGCAGTACGAAGCTATCTGCAGCCACTGCAACACAAGTTCTATTCCCAGCCATGGAGCTTCCCACACAGTGCAGCAGACCCCTCCTGTCTCCCTGCTGCTCCCCTCAACAGTGTATCTCAGTGGATCTGCCTGTTCTGCTCCCCACTCTGTCTCTGGTGAATCCTTTCACCATCCCATACCCCTGGCCTACACCCTCATTCTTGTATGCATAAATAAATCTTAAAAAAAAACCCAAGATGTTAGGATGTCATTATGTTAACTTTCAGAATCCCTTGATAAAGCCAGTTATAAAAACAAAGCTTCCAAAAACCAATGAGGTCCCAGACACAAGCATGTACCTTCTAAGCCCTACAGTTAAAAGGGAAGCAATGTTTTTGATATAGGAATGGTTTCTTTCTTAGTGACACTGTATGACATAACTGTCTTTGAACCCAGACATATCTGGGTTAAAATCCTATGCTTTTGTGGCTTTGAGATCTTGAGCAAAGTACTTAACCTTTTTGAGACTATAAAATGAGAATAAGCAAACCCATCTCCAAGAGTGGTTTTAAGAACTAAAAAAATTATTCTGTAAAAGTACCTAGTTTTCAGAGGCATTGTTATTACCACCACTCCACAGATGCTATTTTTAAAATAAGACATCAATGATTAGTGTTAAAAAAAGAAAGCCTCCAAAAATCAAGATGTACGTCAGAGTCCTTCAGACCCAGATTCTGTAGGGTTTATTTTAAAACACATTATGACAGCAATAAAACACATTCCAAAGGCCTGTTCCAAAGATGTCATATCTACTGGTCATGTCTTCTCTCAGATGACAAAATAAATTACAAGTAATAGTCAAATCATGTGTACTGTTCAATGACAATGTTCAAAATAATCTCTCAATTGACCAAGCAAAGTTAGCAAATATTTCACTATTCTTCTAGATATGATGTGGACAATGGTATAAACACTATGTGGGCCACATTCTCAGTTTCAGCTTGGCCTACTACTTTCTCTTAGCTTGCTTACGTTCCAGATGCTGGGCCCACACATAGGTCTCGGTAAATCTTATATTTAAAGATATGCCCTGGAATCTGTTTTCAAGTGCTCTAAGAAAACCAGAAAATAGCCACAGCTTGTTCACAGTCAATAATCAGACTAAAAGAACTGTTCTTTACATGCATTCAAAAAATGGTAGCAGTGGTTGAGGCAGTAGTGCCAACATAAAACAAAAACAAAAAGTAGAAAATAGGATCTGGCATGAGCAATTGTTGTTATTGTCCCAGCAGCAATTGACACTAGATTTTTAATTTTGAGTCTGCAAATTCTTTCCACTTTCTTGACCTCTCACCTTCTATTGCACTTGACAAGCCAAACGCCCACTGACCCCTCAAGCAACACAATTACCTCACTAACCATTAATCTGAGTAACTGAATTTCACCGGAGAAAATCATGCAACAAGGCAGATGGAATCACTACAAATCCATGCTTACCAATCTCAAAGATACAATCAACTCTGCTTCACAGTTTTCCTGGGAAACTTACTCTCCCAGAGTCTGCAGCAATTAATACCTACCTTTCTCCACTCTATTCAAACCTCCAACTTCCCTTTCACTCTGAACTGACAATTTTGTTCCATACATATTAGAGGAAATACAAGTCATCACATTGGCACCTGCGGTCTGGAACTAAATTTGTCCTCTCTTTCTTACTGTTACACAAAATGAAATTGTCTCTTGATCTGTTGGCTATCTTTCTTTTTAACTCTTCAATCTCTCTTCCCTGGATCCTTTGAAATGTGCTTTCATACCTCATCTTCCAGAAACACCTCCATTTCTCCCTTCTATCTTATGTCTTAATTCACCTTCACTGCTAATTTTCTCAAGAGCTACCTATTCTTTCTTTCTCCATTTCCTCACCTCCCAGAAACATTTTAAAAGTTCAACACCCTTTTGAATTTAAAAAATGATATTATATCAAGTATGAGAAAAGACAAATAAAATGTAATACAACTGGCCTACTTTTGTTACCCCAACTTCATTTTCCTAAGGCAATTAATATCAAAGTTTGATGTGGACCCTCATATCATTCTGTATTCAGGCAAATCCAATTATTTATATAAATATATAAGGTAGTTTGTTGACAAAAGAAGCATCATAATTAACATACATCTGCATCATGTGTTTTTATCTAACAATTTTTATGACTGTTATGATGTTCTGGATGGCATTTACCAATATGTTTCACATTTTAAGACAATCATATTCTGACTCAGTTTATGTATAAAGATACTCAGGTAAGTGTGCACAGATTACACTGTAAAACTGGAAATAACCCAAAAGTCCCTCAAGTTAGGTAAATAACGGTAGATTTGGAAAACTGTGTTATTGTTAAAAAGGATAAAACAGATATTTATGTACTGACATGGATGACAGTCAAAATGAATATAATATGCATATGCAAGATTTCAAAATAATACATAGATGCATTATGATACCATTTTTGTAAATAGTATGTCTGCATGGTTATGCACAAAAGAAAGGATAGATGAATATATATCAAAATAGTAAAATGTCTGTATTGAAATCATATTTAAAATATATTAAAGGCACTGTTATGTCTTTAAAAATCTCTTGGAGAAGTCTAGTTTATAAATCTATACTTTTCAGTATACTTAAAGTAGGTTTATATATTTATTTATCACTTTTATTTTAGGCAAACATCCTGAGTTGGAATATTCTGTTCTAAGTCATATTTTTGCCTTAGAGAAATCAATGGTAAAAAAGGAAGTTTACAGAGGAAAATATATTTTTGTGTATGACAGCTTACCGGTGTGATGCATCCATGAATCATACTGAAAATATGTCCCTTGAAATCAAAGAAAACAATATCTTTATACAAAGAATGTGCCCCAAAGTTCCCCAATAAAGAAAAGTATTTAATCAAAATATTTGTTGACAGCTGGTTAGTGCTGATTCTAAAGTAGAAAAGAAAATCAGTGTCATTGTAGTCTTCTGTTTTGTGTACAAGAGCTGAAAATGCAAATTAGCCCAAAATGGAGACTCATTATCTGTTTTACACTTCAAGTGTGATTTTAAGCACCATAGGTATATATACACACACATATCCAGAGTACACATATATCTCAACAAACCATGCATATCATCTGTTCAGAACTGGGAAATGCATGCATGCTTCTACAACACTAAATGGAAGACAGATGGTAGGCACTGATCAACAGAAATAAAAGAAAATCCTTCTAAATCCTACTTCCTCTAACACACTAATTTTTTTCCTTTAGAAAAATATCAAGTAGTTCTTCATTACCGTTGATTTGCAACTTCAAAATTACAATAGGCAATGCAAAGGGGGATTTCAAATAGGGAAAAATATGTCTTGGCACAGATTCTCTTTCATAGTCTTAGGCAGGAGATAACACTAACTTTGAAACTCATAGCATACTGTAGTTTTATCAGTATCTAATGTGTAAATTAGTTCTTTCTGTAACTGGAGGTTTAGCTTTCAAAATATATAATTACTGATCATTTTAGTCTGCATCCCATTTCTTTTGCAGGGTGAAATGAACTAAAACAGCTGTTACATCCTAATAGCTTCATAATGTGCCTAGAATTTCTATGACTATTAGAAATTAAACCTACAGCTCCCTATCAGGCTGAACATATCCATGTGTATATATGACCCACATTATTTGGAAGAACAATTATTAACTTATGAAATTATAATTTGAAACATAATGAAGGAAGGCTGATAAAGAAAATAGAGCTCCGAAATGAGGTCAAAGCCGCCAGTCCACACTGATCAGTTCCCCTGACTTTCTTCACATCAGTAAAGTACTTTGGGCTGAAGGAAGTCCAACTGTTCATGCTACCACCATTTCTTGCAGGGATCAAGCCCTCTATTTTCATACTGGGAGATGAATTTTTAGAAGGTGAACTATGTCTGGCACTCTGCCCGGAATTTCTGGCAGCTGACAAGCAATCCACTTTCACTTTTGGTTCACTCTCTGAGCTAAACCTGCATCCATGGAAGGCACCCTGATCTAGAGAACTTGTACCGTTTATAATGACCACTAAGAAAGCTCTAATGATTTTATTAACGATGGGACTTATATACACAGTTCTCTTAAAGCATATTTTCTGTGAAAGAAATATTATAAAATCCTCTCATTTTTTAGTATCTCCTAATGCTGAAAAAACAACAGCAGTGTTAAAAGAATTTTTCCAGAAAAATTTATTAGTATCCCGGTACCTGCATTTGGCAAAGGGTTAGGGGACTAAAGAGATTCACCATAATATCTGAAAAGCAACTAATTCCAAAGGAATATACAGTAAGGTCCAAGAACCACAAAATAGAGAGCTATACAAGATGTATTATGTAACTAATGGTTAAATTGGGTGATTCAAACTACAAATGCTTTGAAAGGTCAGTGCAATCATGGCTAGGCAGTGTGGGGTAAAATTTGAATATACACAGGCCTAAGCTTCCACTGAGAGAACTGCCTAAACAATATCTTCTTTAGATGACCATTTCCAAAGTAAACAAGACTGGAAAATGTTTATGTAATTTAAAAATCTGTATTCAACTTTTTCTTTTTTTGACCCCAAGATCTAGCTGCCTTTCCCTCTTCTCTATTTTCCAAAAATCAAAGCCAGTGTAGTTTTACTCCATAGATACCATTTTCTTACTCACTCTGAAAGCAGTGTTGAGGGTCCTGGAAACTCTTTCCCATCACTTTCATTAGTTTCTAGGTTCTAGTTCCTTGTGTCATAACGTTATCCCCTTGTCTCTGTTTCTATGTTATATGTCCCTGGCTTATACTAAGGAGCTTAGATTCTCAGATAGCTTTGTATTCGCTTCCTTCCTTGCTTTCTATTTGACAGACTCACAGTCCTATGCCCAATAGTTCAATACCTGGCTTGCTTAGTTCCAGAAATAAGTGCTGGGAGAACTACAGTACCAAAACATTCCAAAAGAAACTGAGTAGGAAGACTGATATACTAATATTAATTTCCTTACATACAGTATGTATCCAACAATGAAGTACCGATGAAAATGTACTATTTTTCTAAGCCAAAGTTACACTGACCTAAATGACGGTGCCAAAACAGGGACTTTCCTTCAGTTCTTGGGAAATTTTACTATTCTCTGAATACTATTTGTAAAAATTAACCAAATTAGAGTTCTTTAAAGGGAATCTTCGAATCTTGTTGAAAGTTTAAAATAAAGAACACGTAACTTTAACTAAAACCAAATCCCAGACATTTGGAAAACTTATACAAGCTCACATAAAGAGAGGAGGACTACCCTTCATGTACAGCCTCTGAACTTAGGCACATAAACAGGAGGTCTGAGCAGGTAGAAAGTAGATGATTTTGACTGGTGAGACAAAACAGGGAATTTTAAATAAAAACCAGGGATGAAACTAGAGAAGCAGAAAGGTCCAATGATGAAAAGTTTATAACAAAAAGTTAGATCTGGAAAAGTCCAGCACAGATACTGCCCCTGGCAAGTGTCCTGCATACACAGAACATCCTTTATCCTTTATATTACCTGCTCAATCCCTTGCTGTTCATATCCTCTTTTCAGTAGGAGCCCCCCCATAACGTTTCTGCCTACTCTATATGTATCTTCATTATTGTACTGACCATATTTTAAAATCTTTACAAGGCTGTCACTATTATACTGAAATTCTTGAGATCAGCAACTATGTCGTATTCATCTTCATGCCTGACACCTAAGCTAAGTGCCTACGATATAGCAGGTATCCAATAAATGTTTGTTGAATATCTGAATGAATAAATCCCTTGAGTAATGCAGTAGTGTTGAGGCACAAGAAAGCATGAGAAAAAGGATGTTTGATGATCAACTGAAGAAGTGCTATCTGAACTTAATCCTGGGCCAAACTGCTTGGGAAGCAACTGTTAGCACCACCAAATATAGTTCGTGCCCTTCCAGACAACAGCTTTTTGTGATAATAACAGGTTATTAGTGTTATTAACATCTCATGCAATCGGTTTATTAAAGACACTTATTTTTATTCTAAAGTTACAAAATAAAATGCAAAGGAAAAGGACAACCCTCTCCTATTTTCTCATGTCCCAGTTCCTCCATCACATACAAAAGAAGCTCAATATGTTATTATGCTTTAAACAAAATAAAACAAAAAAATCTGGATTCAACTGAATAAAAACACAACAGCAATGTCTCAAAGGTTTTACTGAATATAAGACACTGGATTTTTTTTTTTTTTTTTGCCTGATAAAAGGATTCTGTGTGAAAATAATAGAAAATTCCTCAACTAAAAAAAAGCAATTCAAGATGTAAAGAGATCTTGTGAAGAGAAATTTCATAATATATAGACTTGGTTCTAAGTACAGCTGAAGCAAAACAAATCAGCAGTTAAAAACATGAGGTTCATTCTCTAATAATAAAGTCTAAAATGATCTTACGGGGCGTGAAGGAGCAGGAAAATTCAAAGCTCTATTGACAAACTCACAAAAGATACCTAGATAAAGGATGGCTACATGCCCTCTGGGGCATTTTAAAAGAGAAAACTTCCCCAACTGTTCTCCATCATCATCACCATCACCATCATCTCATCATAAGCATCCTTGCCAGGGGGTGGCCATGACCAGGACAAGCTGTGTGTGTCCACATTGGCGCTGTCAGCATTCTTGGGGGTGGCTTCTGTCAAACAGGCAACGAGAGCTTCCTCAGCTTCTCCTACTCTAAAGCGATTTCTTTACCCTCAGATACTACAGAGACATGTAAGACTGATATTAACAATACTCAGACAGACCTGCAAATTTGTCTTTTTCATTTATGATATTTAAGTAGTAAGTGGTATTCTCATAGTTAACATGAGAATGAATGATATGTTAATGCTGTCTCGCCCACAGGAGATGCTCAAAAAATGTCTGTTCACCTCGGTTCATCTCCTTGTTCTCCCCTGAGGTCCAATACCCCTCTCTCTCTTTTTCACATTTCTCCATTTCTTCTGCTTTCTGTTTTCTTACAAATATTTAATGGATCTATCTCCTTTGCATTACTATTCTATTTATTTCAAATTTCCAAGAAAGATATTAAAAAACACCACCTTATTTGTATGAAACTGAAAAACTGTATTAAAAGCCCAGATATCTGCTATATTTTGCAGATAACAAGTCAAGAGCTGGCTAGCACCTGAATGTACATTTACGGACTTCAGGCATAATTAATGCTCCACATGAGTAGAAAGACTTAAATAGTCAAACAGTTTCACATGCTATTTCACAAATCACAGACTTCAGAACAATTTATATTTAAATATGGTTTTATAAAAAAAAGCAATTTCAACTTTCGCTGGCCCCAAGTAAAATTGTTATGATTTAGTGACACCATGTGGCTACATTTTGCTTTGCAGGGTTGCACTATGGTCATTCAATTATAATATCAAAGTTGTAGGCAGAGGTACAATTCATACTAAGTATGAACTAAAATGATTACTTTTTAAAATTGAAACTATTCCTTTTTCCTTTACATCTGAATAAGGCATTTCTTGAGTTTTGAAGATGCCAATCATACAAAGGAAGTAAAGGCTCAGCATAATTCTGGTTATAATTCTAAAGCACCCTGGTGAACCACTGAATAATGTAAAAGTGCCTGCCTTTAAAAGTAAATAAATGTATTGGTGCTGAATTTCAGGGGCAGGGAGAGAACAAAAATGAAAAGGAACAAGACACACATGCTTTTGTACAATGTTAATGTGATGGGAAAAGACTACTTTCATAAATAGCAATGCTTATTTTCTCATCTGTTTTATGTCTTATAGATCTATAGTACTATGTGGTACTATAAACTAGTACAGAGGGGTGAAAAAAATTTATGCTACATCTAATGGTGGCAGAGATGAGGGGGACCTGAAATTTATGGTAGCAATGAAAGAAATTAAAATGCCCTGTACCAAAAACAATACAGTTTTAGTATTTACATAATGAGGCCTTAGACAGTATACAAGTTACTCCTGAATAAGATTTATGCACACCAAAGAAAGCCTAAAGATCTGAGGCAATGACCAGAAAACATCCCTTTCTTCATTTCAGTTCTATCCCCATGTCGGGCCTTCCCCGACCCCAGTCGTCATCACAACACTCACAGTTACCTCATGAGTTATTATTTGTTTGTATCTGTTTCTCCCCAATTCCAGCAGGGCAAAAACCCTGGCGGTCTCCGCTAGTGTTCTGGTCTCAGTGTCAAGCATAATGCATAGCACGAAGTAGGAGCTTATTTGTGGAATAAATGACTGAAGAATGAATAAACAGATGAGTAAATGAAGAAAAATCTATTTCCATAGCTGGTGAAGCATACCTAAATTTCATGTAAATGAAAGTAGGACCATTCCAGTGAGATGTTTATCATCATTTATGGCCTCTAATGTGACCACTGAGACCGGAAGACAGGCTGGTAGATGCTCCGTAACACCATTTCTTTTTTTCTATGACAAATTTGGCACATTATAATTTCTCATTCTAAGAAAAGAAGAAAAAGGAGGAAAGGGAAACTACAATAATTAAAACACTTTCGGCAATAGTCAGAGAAATCCATGGAACAGAGTAGAGAATACAACTTAGCACATGATAAATATGGCTGCCGACATTAGGGAGGAAAATTAATGTCCTTAAGTCAACTGACTATCCCTACCTGAGAAGATGTATAAAAAATTCTGCCTCAATCAAGTATTTAGATATAAATATAAAAATAACAAGTCATGGGAAAAATATAAATACATAACTTTAATGTTGGAATAAGGAACACTTTCCTAAATATACTGTACCACCAAAAATAAAAAAAACATACTGACAAACAACTACATTTTTAAAGTAAAAATTTATGCTGCAAAAAGTACCAATAAAACACTAGATAACTACATAATAAATTACACAATTTATGACAAACAAAAGGATATGTCTCACATGTATATGTGTACATGTATATATATGACAGACACATTGTCACATTATGTATCAATGTGACTATAACAAATACCGGTATTAGGTTTTCACAAGGCAAAAAGAATAAAATAATTGCCCCAGAAGGAAAATACACAGAATACAGAATACAAAAAAAAAAAAAGATTTTCTATAAATGAGGAACAACCAATGGCCAGTATTAAGATACTCCACCTCGCTGATGATAAAAGAAATCTAAATTAAAATCAGACATTATTTACAAATCAAAAATCACATCTGTAAGAAGCTGACAATGCTTATGTGGAAGCATTCAACTTAAGGTTCATGCGATTCCTATATAGTAGGTATAACGTTTTCATAGTTTCATCAATATTTAAAATACAGACTACATCATAACTTTATAATGAAAATGTCATTAAAAAGACATTTCCACGTTGATAACTAAAAACAAAAGGAAAGAAAAACAGAAGCCCAGTTTTGAGTGACTGAGTTCACCCCTCTGTGGCATACTCTAAAAGTCACACATCCTTTCAGGCTTTGTCTTCAGTGAACTGTGCTCCTCCTGATTCTTGTCTAATCTCTCTGAGCTGTCCCTGCAGTAAACATGCCTGTACTGCATTTCTTTCCTCCTTCAGTGGATTTATCCTTCAGGACATTGCTTTCAGCATTGCTACACCTCTCACTCAACTCCTAGGTTTTACATCAAGATCTTTTTTAATTCCAGCTACCAGCCACACACATGCATAGAGGCTCTGGAATAGACCCCTCTGCCATTCACACCTATGTTTTCAGGACTTCTCTCATCTCAGCAATATTAAGCAGCTGCCAAACTGCCAGTGCCTATTGAGAAATAGACAGGACATTTTTAAAAACATCTCCAGGCCACTCAATATTTGCCACTCTATATTAGTTTTTCTTATTCAGTTCCAGGATCTACCATCTAAGAAAGCTATAGAAGGACACAGAGATACTAGAAAGCCAAGAGGACAATTTGAAGGTTGAGGAATTTATGGGTAAAGTGGGAATTGACTTTTGTTGAGATGGAACACAGTTCTGAAACACTGTATCAAAATTGACCAGTCACTTTTCTTCATCTCCAGTTGGGAGTTGGAGGGGAGGCGGAGCAGTTATTAGACTAGAGCAAACCCCACTTAACCCACAAGGCAGTCCTAAAAAGGACGCAAAAAGACAAAGTAGATTATTTCTCTTGATATACCATTATTTGGAAAGGTCCCTCTGGCTATGATGTCCACCACTACTCTAGCCTGCCACTATATAACACCCACTCCCTGATTATCGAGGTGAAATTCTGACTAAATTGCATCCACAAGACATGAATGGCAAATTTTACAACGTATATATTTTACCATAACAAAAAAGTACTTTATCAGAACCAAAATATACACAAACTGCTGAAAACACACGATGGGCTGGTTACTCAGATAAAGAGAAGAGTTTAGGCATGTTTAGGCTGGGTATGGACAGACCAGCAATATGGAGAGTCATCAAAAAGACAGGCTCCACGATGGCTCTCTCAGAGAGAGCACTATGGCAAACGAGGATGGCAGGGACGGTGCTGCTTCCCTGAAGGTTAAACATCAGTTAAGAGTCTCAGAAATCAGAAAAAAAAATATGTAAAACCAGTTTTTAATAATAAAAACAAATTAGGAAAAATAGTAAAAATAAATAAATAAAAACAATTACATTGAGCTCCTACTTTGGGCCAGGCATTGTGCTTAGTACTTGTATATATTTCATGTCATCTAACACTGCACAGCAAACCCATGAAGGGGGTTGTTTTTCCTGCTTTTTAGTGGGATAGAAATCCGGGTGCAAAGAAGCACAACTTCACCAAGATCACAACGCAAGTATTAGATGAACCCAGAATCTGAGATGATTTCTAACTCCTCAGCCCGTGATTTTGCTACAATGCTGATTTACATGCAGATCAGCCTACACACAAAAAGTAGGTAATCTCACAGCCCCCCCATTCACTGGAATAGATTTGATGTAATCTTTCATCAGTACCTCACACACATTCCTCAGGATTAACCTCAAAATTCAGTTTGCTGATTAAAAAAAACAAAAAACAGAAAGTAACCTTTGCAAACAATATAGAATCATTTACCACTCCAGAGAGTTTTCCAGCACCAATATACAATTTAACAATTACATGGATAAAAAAAAGTACCTACATATACACCATATACACACATTAATGTTGAATCAAGCTTTCTTCAATTCCCAATCAAGGCCTTGACACCAGGAAACCTGTGCTAAAATTTATAGAGTATCTACTGCATATAAGGTCATAGCCTGAGTGTCATGCAAGAATACTAAAAGATTTGGATCCATCCTCCTTGCTTCCCAAAGCTTGTAATTTTAGTATCAGGGCAAGACAAACACACAAAGGACACTGAAGAACAAAGGTGACATACAAATGTGCAAATTAACATAATGCAACTGAACACTTAAGTGCTAAGGAAATAAGGCATTTTATGTGCCCAGAGAAGTTCCTGGAAGAAGTGTATTTATAACATCATTAAGGTGATCAAAAAAAGATGGTGAAGATAAGAAACACCAAGCATAAGACATCTTTGGGTAATCAATAAGGACTTATTCTTCAGTTCATTTAAAAATACTACCAAAATGGTAACCTATTGCAAAAGGCAGAGTTTATGAAAGAACATAGTAATTAATATAAGTTAAAGTGGTTAAATATTAAATTTTTTTTTGTCTTACTGATATGGATATCAAGACTCTTCTCTTCTTGCCATTACTATCTCTAATATCACCTTTGCTCAATTTCTCTTGACCAAAGTTAGGAGCTGGCTATATCAAGACAAAAACTACATCATGAAGGTAGCCAGGCTCTCCAACACATAAAAGCTACACCAACAAAGGCAAGACCTCATGGGAGGCAAATAAGGAAACGGTAGTATAAATAATGCCCAATAACAAATAAAGGAAGTATATTTTCTAAAAGTCAGAGATCATGACCAAGGGCACCCATCTCCCTCCCCATAACAGGAGTTTTCGAGTGAGTAAAGCACCATAGACTCTGTCAAGGCTGGAATTATATTCACAATGATTTGTTCTGGGAGCCATGTTCCTATTGTTTCAAATTAAATACAAACACACAGTCCTCTGGTCCACATCAGACACTTTGGCTGTTATGCTGCTTATTTTTTAATCCGACACAGCTGTAATAACCTGAGTCGATGCAGACTCAATCTCTTCCTCCACTTTGGGGCCCCTCAGTCACTCTCAAAGTATCCCTAGGCAGCTCTGAGATACAGAATCCTCACTCAATTTCTTGTCCCTCTCATTTTAATCCATTCAAAACTCCTCTGATAAAAGAGCAACCGCCAGACCTGAGACACTTTAGTTTCTCTTTGGGGAAATGAAATTGATTTTCTTCATTTTCACACAAGAGGATCCCTGGGTAACAATATTGTGTCCGGTCATACCCATAATAAAAAAATGTAGGCAACATTCTTTACAGTACCAGAGGCTGGAAGGTTTTGTGGAGTTCCTGTGTTGGGGATAAGAATTCAGCCTGAAGCTGTTAAATCATGAGTTTAGTAAGTAGCAGGGTGACTTCTGGCTATAAGACGAAGTTCAGTGGGGTACCCTCATCGGCTTAACCACAAAGGGGGAACAGTCAGGATCAGGGTGAGGGTAAGAAGGGGAGTGGGCAAGGGGCCGGCTCCACATTCCCCCAGCTAACATCTACCATATCCCTTTCTTCTCTTCCTGCTACGCTTTACTAAACAAACCAATCACTTTCTGCCTTTGAAAAAGAATGAGAGCAATTTCCAAGGGGGAAATTACAACAGAAAAATACAAAAGAAATTCAGGGACCTTTCACCACCTTTTCCAACTCCCAAATTCACTTTTATTCTGTAAGATGGCTTACCACTAAAGAAAAATGTAAAATATTAGGATGGTAGATTTTCAGTCCTTTTTAAAAATAACCTTACATGGGACTGCAATACAGAACAACATTAACAGCACAGTACTGGCTGAAGGGAGGTGTGGGCCTGGAGCCCCCATCAGCTCGGTCTCCCTTGCCCCAAACCCAACCCACTCAGACCCTTCTCTGTCAAACTCCACTGACATCCACTGACCTAGAAAAAGAACACGGATGTTGAGAACATGCACACTGGCATCCAAAAATCTCCTCCTAACCCTGAGGACTGCCAGGGAACATCCCTAACAATAATGCTGCTTTCCATACGCAACACAGAGTTTAAAAAGTATTTCTACTTCTCAGTGTTCCCAGTCCCTTCTTATTCATTCACATGGTTCCTACAGAGAAATGGTATAAAACACTGGATAAACAATTTCACAATGCACTCCAAATATTAAGATGTTTGCTTTTCTACATTTTTCCTAAATTTTTAGTTGGCATTTATTTGGTACCTGGAGAAACCCTCTTTCTGAGACATAGAAAAATAAATGCAGTCTACTTCTCAAAGATCCAATCTCCTTAACCAAGAATCAAAATCATTCATTAGCCATGAGAACTGACCTGCAGACGCGGGCTGGAAAATATAACTTTTGCCAAGAACGACACAGATATTGGGAATGATCAATCACTCTGATCCAATCAAGTTCATCCATTGATACTTCAATGAAGTATGAGTAAGACCTATGAATCAATAGGAAAAGAGGCAGAAAAAAAAGTATCACATTAAAATAAAATTACAAAGTTATACTCTTAACCTAATGTTCAAAGGTACAAAAAAACATGCTATTCACTAGTTATATTTTCTGCATCATAACTGAATTCTGATAATGAGAGCTGTAGCATTCACCACGCTGCACTGTCTTATCTCTCAGCATATCTGTCTACACAAGCTCCTTAAGAACAAGGACCTTGCCATATTTACCATCATATCCTCAGGGTCTAGCACAGTGCTTAGCACATATCAGGTAGTCCCCACATTTGCTCCTATTCAAACAGGATAGGCTGCCTTGCTCATACCCAACTAGCATAAATTAATAATGCCACAACTGAGAAAGGACAAAACAGAGAAGCAGGAGCTGTGCGTCTCCCTTGACCTTCCTGGGCCTAGGTGCTCAGGCCCACTTTCTCAGGAGGAAAGCCAACTTGGACAGTTTCCCACACACTCTGGCTTATCTCCTGCTTCTGCTCATTCTCCTATCAACCTACACATACAATTCAGCCTGCAGAAAAATAAATGACATAGGTGAAAAGATAATACATGTTTCTTTTGTGTTCAACTTAAAATTTGCCAGCTAATAATCTGGCAGTAATGGAACCAGCCTATCATCCTCCCCTGGTCAGCTACCCTGGGCCATTACATGCTGGACCCCACTGAACAAATCTATATTCCCTTGTCATAAGCCAAATTTAAATTTGAGATGCAGTTATTACTTGTACTGTAATATCAACAGGAACAATCTTGCAAGATTTAGGTGACCATAAATGTCAGCCTGCAACCAACAGTTGTGACCAGAAAAGGTCAGCTTATTTTGTGTCATCCCCTCATTTTCGGCTGTCCCCTCACTCCCATTCATTTTATCGCTCAGTTTCAAACTGGTTATAACCTTTTATTGAACCTCTCTGGGTTATCAGTAATGTAGGATATAATTCTACAACACATGTCAGAATCTTTTTGGCTTAAAATTCAGAATTTTTCACGTTTACTTAGAATGATAACAACTTCTGTAAGAAAATAACTGTTATGGGCTAAAGTGAAATTCCCCATGAATATGACATATATACTAAAACAAAGTAGCCTATAAATATTTAACACCATGGAAACAAAGATAGCTACTTTCAGTTTCAAACATACTAACCTTTCCTTTTCTAATTTTTATATTCATTATTGAATGTATATATATATAAACCTTTTAGAAAAGGCCTATCACATAAAAGTAATGAAAGTGCTATAGAATATTATTGCTAATCAGATTATCCTAACCTGATTTAAAACAAATTAATAATAATTTATATTATTAGTAATCAGAGACTCTTGGACTCAGAGAGTTCTATGAATTAGCACCATTTTGCTAACTAAACAGCATATTACATCCAGCAAGACATATATCAAGAAAAATTAATACATATTAATAGTAAGTTAATTAACATTAAGTTATGCTTAATAAAAAAATAAGTATTAATTAAAAAACAGGTAAAGACAACTGGAGGACCTTTGAATACCCACGCACATAGGAAAGGCTGACTTCCATTTTATAAAACTTCCCTCATACTTGGCTCAAATGGCCTAAAAGGCCAGGGTAGTGGTCAGTGGTGCTAACGAGAGAAATGCACTATCCTACGAGATTTACAGGATATCATCACAATTACTATTAAGTCCTAAAGCCCTGAACCCAGAGGCATAAGCAGGGTATAAGAGTCTCTTGTGTGTTTAGGCTAATGATAAGGGGCAATGAGAGACATAGCTTTATTCTTGATTACCCCTACTATTCTAGTTCTTTCTAGTTCTAGAAGCCATAATGGGTGAAAGAGCCAGTGGGGCTAGAAGGAAGGCAGAATCCTGAATCCACTGCATAACAGGGTGGATTCTCAGGCTGGAGTCCACCAAACTGTTTCACAAATTTCTTTTGCTTTTGGGTTATTTATACACAGGCTAAAATAAAATGTTTTCCTCATTCAGTGGATGAAATGCATTAAAAATTTTATTATAATATCCAAAAATAAGGTATCAAATAAGTTGATAATAGTATAACCCATATGATGGAATGCCAGAAAACTGTTAAAAGTAACACTTTACTTATAAAAGTTGTAATTTAAAATATTTTTAAAAGTTAGAAAGTTTATGTTATTAAGTTAAAAAATGAAGTTAGTTTTTTATACATCCAATCTTTATTTTGTGTAACTCTGTGTGTGTGTGTGTCTGTGTGTGTTAGAGAGAGAAAGAGAGAGACACACTATACATAACTGGCTAGATACATACAAAGATTAATAATGAGTAGTGAGGTTACTAACAATTTTTATTTTCGTGTGTGTTTCTATATATTTGAATTTTGCACAATAAGCACATATTTCTCACTGTCTTTCATTGGCAGAAAAAAGCAAAATTACATTTTTAAAGGAATATACTCTTTAATTCTTCTCCCAGAATAAAACTTCAACAGAATAGCAAAGTGATCACAAAGAAATAAGCATCAGATCTATAAAACCAAAGTAAATAACCACAACGTTAGGTCATCTCTATCAAACATGTCAGTTTCTCTCCAAGTCAGGTTAATGACTCACCGGCTATCCCGGTCCCACAAGAGGATCCGTATGTGATTGATAATGGATGGCTGACCGAGCTTAATCTCAATGCCAGAACGGCAGTCATCATCTATTGGGTGCCTAGAAAATCCATGATCCAAATCATAATTTTGAGTATCGCCATCTAATAATGCAGATTTCAGCTCCCCTTTAACAACCTGGGCTCCATACTTCATTGTTGCAATGTTTTCTTCTGGTACTACAGTTAAAGACAGAAAAAGCAAAGTCAATGCTTACTTATTATTCTATATTTGGATGAAGAAGATAAAATTCTACTGTACTAGATTCTAGTATGTGCATTTAATTTAAAAATGGCAGAGACAGTCTATGGAGACAGAAAATATGGCATGTCTACGAGGATTAAGATTCTACCCACAGTTTAAATTTAGTGATATCAACATGGTCACAAAGTCCCTGGTATAAATATTATTAAGAAAAAGTTAATAAGGCTAGGAAAAATGCATATAGAACAAAAAAAATCAGCTCTACTGAGTTTATTCTATTAGTAGCTTTAATATCTATTAGTGGATTTAATATCTCCTGTACCTGCCATGTGGACTTAGCACAATGCATTATGTGAAAGCAAAGCAGACAGATGACACATCTGATAAAACAACAGAAAAAGTAAGACTCTAATATAGCAGAGCTGTTGGCCATACAAAGATATCTGAATCAATTAATCTAGCTAAAAATCAACAATATATCTAAAAGAAGATATATTAGTACTTCATTTGAGGATTTCTTAAAATGAAAATTCAGAAAGTCTGTCATCAAAATGAATATGATGATGATTATTATATTCCCTCCCCTCTCCAAAATGATATTTGTTAAGTGTTCATTGCTCCTGGGACTCTGAAGTCCTCTGCAAATTTTGCTTACAGATCTGGAACCTGTCCTTAGATACTAACTTCTAAAATTGACACCCTTTGGAGGTCAAAAGGCAGCAGAGAGTAGATGTAAGAGCTTGAGCTTCAAAATGAGAGTTTAAATACAGCTCCACCTTTAACCAGGTCTACCAATTTGGGGAAATTACTTTTCTCTGAACTTCAGTCCCTCAATAGGGCAATATCTATCCCCCAGATATTTTTGTTTATTTGTTTCAAAGATTGAGATAATGTTTGCAAAGCACATAGTAAGCTCTAAAAAAGTTCACTATTATTATTAGGAAACATATATAAAAAAAGCATACAATAATAAAAGAACTAAGCAAGTTTACAGGCTGTAAATAAATACTGAATTCTCATAGTACATATACATCTTGGCTATGTCATTTAAATAAGGGAAAGTGTCTCCTATAATTAGGCTCTTAGGGAAAGGTGGTGGTAAGTAATTCATCATTGCAGAGTTCTTGGAAAATGTGCATTAAAATTTTTTTTAATGAAGACAGGTAACAAGACTGGCTCCAGAAGACAATAAATACAGCTGAAAAACGGGGGTTGGGTTGGGTTTAGTTAACTTGCAAAAGCCTAAGGCAATTCTGAAGCAAAACAAAACATAACATGGTCATGCTTAATTTCTTACCACCAGAAACTTAAATGCTACATATTGACAACTTTGTATTTTCTACTAGCTTAGAGTAATCAAAATATTCTTCATATTTATTTTTCATTTACTTAACAAACTTTATGAATTAACTTATCATAAAAATCCTTTAAGTGTAGTATAGTTATTAAGTCCATTTCACAGATGGGGACACGGGGAGAAAGGGCTAGACGAGCTAATCCCCAAGGTCATGCAACCAACAAGTAAGAGCTTGATTAGTAGAGCTAAGATTAGAAAATCTAAGCAGTCTGTCTCCATAAGCCCAGCTTTAAACACAATTCCCTGCCATCCTCATGAAGAAATCTGATAGGAAGGCCATACTTTCCTTTCTTTCTTTCTAACCCTTTCCTTCTAAGATTACTCAGGCCCAGACATAAGAAACAGTTTAATATAGTGAAGGGAAAAAACTGGACTTAACATTTTTTAAAAACTCTTAAGTTTGAGATAAGACTCTACCTTGAGACCTAAGTGAGGCCTCAATCTCTCTGAATCTGTCTTGCCATCTAAAAATAACAATATTTTGCCAAACCTACTTCACAGTCTTACTTGTAAAGATTATAGTACAAACAGTAAGTATAGAGCATTCAACCAGTCAAAAAAAATTTTCTCAAGGTTCACTGTGAACCAGGTGCTACGTGAGGTACTGGGAATACCTAGGAGACCAACCCTGACCTCCTGTCGCTGCCAATCTAGGGGTGAAGCACTTTACAAGCAAGCAAGCAAAGGCTTCACATGCTTTTTAGGTATCAGTGAGAAGTAACTACCTAGTCAAAATAAATGTTTGATTTTTACTGCTAGGCTTACAATTGAGGGTCCAAAGTCTGTTGCTGCTGACCACTAGAAGCAACTCCTCCAGTCCTGCCACCACTAGCAGAAGCTAAACCAAAAAAAAAGTAACTCAAGCTTTCAGATTTTAAAAACATTGCTACTAAACATAAGCTTCTTCACCTCTCAAATTTAATCAAGCCAGGAATAGTATGCTAGGCACAACAGTTGTAAGTGATTATAACTAAGTCAAAATGCAAGTGAAATTTTACCACAAAGCTAAGTCTCCTTTTGAAGTTTATTTCAAGAGTACTTAACATTTCAAGCTGTTCATATAGATTTTCTAAGAGTGTCTTTCACTTCAAAATGGGGAACATTTACACAAGTGGAAATTCTTTCATGGTAGCTATAATCTGAGTATCTCACAGTATAAAAATACAACTCAGTATATATTTTTGCAAAATCTGTAGTTAAATGATAAAAGGAAAAGTAGTGAGAAAATTCAAGTGATAATAGAACTGAAATCATAAATATTCTGCCTAAGTTTGTCTATCAGTAGAGAAAGAGCTTTCAAAAGATACCAGGGTGGTGGTGATTAAACAGGATACCAGGTAACAGTAATGGTCTTATTTAATGTTTGATGCATTTTACAAAGATTAAGAATTAAGCTTGGAAGTTCCACAGGCAGGTGGAAACAAGCCGATTATTAGGAAGAAAAGCTAAAGAGAAATGAAGTAGGACCTGCCCATAGTTACACAGTGCCAAAATCTGAGAATCGCTGGGTTACCTTGTATACAGTCTTCTTTAATTGTTTTATGTTCTTAACCAGGCTCTACTGAACTCTCTAGGTTGAGATAACGGGTCATTTGAATTAGTTCTCAGAATTAGTTCTCTACCCAGTGCATTCTCTACTTCATTGTGTGCCCTCAATCATCTATTCCCCAATCTGACTGCCCTGCAGAATGGAGGAATCTGTAATGCCCCCAAAGGGTTTCTAGACAACTCCTGCCTTACTTTAATTCTCCCCATTATTTCCACTCTCTTCAGGTCTCCTTTCCACACTTGGTAGCACCAGTAGTCAAACACACCATAAAACTGAAGCAGGAAACCACCCAGCCAGGACAATCTGTCAAAGGGCACTGGCCTTGGGAATCAGATCAGCACCTTGGTCCTAGGTTAGGCACTTATTTCACTCAGGAACTTTCGCAAATCACAAAAATCCCCAAATGAAAACATTTAAGTGCTGCCAGTAACATTCACCCTATTTATTTAAAGAAAAAAAATTCCTCAGCTGCCTTCTACGTGCTGGTTACTGCTGGTCTCCATCCTCGAGCAGCTCACAATGGAAACAAGAGTGCATATCAGACACAGAGCATCCGGGACACCCAGAGATGATCTGTGAAGCCCTACAGGCAAAGACACTATAAGCTACCATTGAGAAGATACAATAGCAATAAAAGCCAGTTTTAAAAGTATTAAGGCTATTACTGTTATTACTGTCTGTGAAACAAGGGAAACACATTTTACATTCTAATTTAGAGGGAAGGAATGGATTCATTCAGTCCCTAGCTTATTTTGAAAAATCTGGATTCAGACACTGTGGTAGGTATAGGAAAGACAGATAAAAAGGCATAATAACAGTTATCAAGAAGCTCATTCTAGTAGGAGCTTAGGCAAGAAAAGCAGTAATTATAACATCAAGTTACAAGCTCCCTGGTTTGGTCTGGGTTACCGGAGACTGTGGGAGTTAGGTACATGGGATGTGCTGCGGCACAGATTTAAATACACCTTTACATATTAAACAATAATTTAACTTTGCAGTTCTCTCAGAAAACTGACTTTTTCTCAAAAAAGAAATCTTGAGGATGGAAGTTGTGATATCTTCCCCCTGCTATAAATATGAAGAAACAAGAAGTCATGTTCTCTTTCCCCAAATCTCAGACCTGAGAAACACAAAACAAAGCATAACTCAGCTTGAAAAGGAAAACCAGTAACTTTCAAGGCAGAAATATCTCCACAGCTAAGACACAAAAATTGAGTACAAGTAGTTCAAATATCCTAAGGGGAAAAATTTTTATTAAAAAGTTAATTCCTTTCCCACAGGTGTATAGACAAATGCTCGTCATGATATATGTACAAAAGTAGTCTAAAACACCTTCCCAGAAAGACTACTAACATCACTGGTAAGTTTAAAAATATCCAATGTCCTCTTTTTTTAAGGGGGGAATCACTGTAACTAGGTTAAAAAAAAAGATAGTCTTAGGATATGCAGCTCTAAGGATTAAACTTTTCAGTAACCAATATTAATAAACTCAAATAAGAAATATCTGATCTCTCTGCCCCTAGTCTCAAGAGAGAACCTCTTCACATTTCATGAAAAATACCCAAAGATGCAAAACCTATGCCTAGGGAAGAACAAAGAAATAAACAAATTTGTTCAGTAATTTCAAAACAAGCAGGACTATCTTTCCAGATCATTAGTCCAGGAAGTTGTTTTGAAATTTAAGATCATTTTTTCCCTAACATTAAAGAAATGTAATGCAAGAAAATAATGATATGAATGTTTGGCACATTTACTTAGAAACATAACTAACCTATTGTTAAGGATCTGATAGGAAAATGACATGCTTCTCTACTATTTATATTATTGATTTTACTATTCATATAATTTAAAAGTCAGAAAGCCTACTATTTAATTATTTCTCAAATTTAGAAGTTAGATAAAGGATTCCCATTTGTATAATCTCTTCTTTGAGCTCTCACTGAATTATCCCAAAGTGAGTAATTTAACATTTATGAATAATAATTACAGTAAGTACACCATTCTAGAAAGGAGTGTTCCTCAACTGGATGACTATTTCCTTTCACAGCAATTTCATAGGTTTATTATTACTCAGGTCTTACACTTATGCTGACCAATTCCAAGCTATACTAACTATGTGAAATGTCCAGAGCATCTCCTCACCCCTACAGCAATGTCCTAAGCCTATCCCTGTAAACAAATCCACTCTAAGAGCCCTACCAGCACCTCAAGTCAAAACTAGTACAAAAAAGGAAAAGGTGGCAGAGCAGAAAAGGAGTTTATGTACAAGAGGATCCAACAATAAAGATTGAGAAAGTCTAAAGTTTTATTAGTTATCTTGTTACTTCTCTCCCTTTCTATCTTCCCACCATCCAACTGGTACCATTCTCTAGCACCTCCAATCTCATCCTGAACCTCTTCCACCAACCTGTTTCCTCTAGCTGCCATACTATTTCTCTACTACCTTTCACTCTAATTCAAACATCAGATGACCAACACACTGTATTTACTATCTTTTCAAACCCATGGCCTAATTCTCTATTTAGCCAAGCTTCTGTCCAGACAATTAACCACAGCCTGTATATAAAAGTTTTCTTTCAATTCTCATTCTTCTTGAACAATCAGCACTATGACACCACTGACCATTCTCTCCACATAAACGCTCTCTCCTCTGCTGGCTTCTGTAATCTTATCCCAGTTTTCTTCCTCACTTCTAATTGTGCCTATTCTAGCTGCAGCTCCCTAGCTATAGGTCTTCTCCAAGTCTCACACTTTGATTTTCACGTCTTTCTCTATAATCTAGCCAAGGTTTCAACTGTTTTATCACCAGTCTGAACTATTTCCTAAAGAGCAGTCAGTAACATGCTTCCACTATTGTTAGACATTTCTCCCTGCATTCATTCACCAAGCATTTATCAAGTACATGCTATAAGCTATTCAGTTTGTTAAAATGTTGAGGATACAAAAATCAATAAGCCTTACAAAGATCATCTCTGCCTTCAAGGACCAATTGTGACAATGTGATCAGTATGATTAATCCTACACAGCCACACAGAGATGAGGAAGAACACATCAATAACGATAACATGGTAACAATGGTTTCCTACACTCAGTTTACACATATTGACTAGACACATTATTTAAATTATTTCCCACAATAATACTAGGAGATATAAAACTAAAAGTAAAATTCTTTAAGTAATTTAATACCAGTTCATACAACTAGTGACTAATTCAGGATATGAAGCCAGATTTGTCTGGCTCTAAAACCTAGGCTTTCTCTTCTATGCCTAATGAAAAGAAATCTAAATCCAAAGAGTCAGGAGAGAAATCCAGGCTAAAGACACCTATTTAAGATCAATCAGTATTTCAACAGAGAGTCTGAAGCCATGGTCAAGGAAAAGATCACTCAGGGAAATGACTACCATGAGACAGAATGTAGAATGTAGGTGTTCCAGCAATCCTCACACTCAGTTAAGTCTAAACCCAGGCTCAGCATTTTCTTCAAAGAACGACTATAATTCATTAGTTCTCAGATGCATTTTTTCAAATGTTTACATTTCTGAAACTGGAATACAGACATAATGGTATGCCATGATTTAACTGACAATATATTTCCTTTCTTGATAAATAAATAATGGTGCCTGAGGATTTCTAGATTCTTCAATTTGGTAAAATATGGGCCATTCCTCCAAAACCTAATATTCAAATTCAAATCTCTTAAATCATCAAGATCTACCTTTGAAAAAAATATCTCTTCTGTACATCTATTTTTATCCTTTTTCCCTGGTGTCCCTCTGATCTAGGTTGTATCAGTTGTGCAATGGTTAAAAACCCCCCTCATTGGCCTCCCTGAATCTAGTTTTTCCCTATTCCAAATCACCAAATATTGTACGTGGATATTTCAACCACCACTGTACTGATGCCATTCCTCCTCTAAAACTGGATTCTTACTGCATGTAAGAAAAATCCCAATCTAGTTTCAAACACGTCCATTTTTGCCTAAGTTGACATTTGCAGACTTTCTTTAATATAAGCCTTCTACTCTAGACAAGCTCTTCTATCTACAGTTCTCCTGATGCTCTAATCTGTCTATTAAGCTCATCTGTCTTTCCAACAAAATGCACCCTAACTGATGCCATTTAAATCAAATGCCAAAGCTCACCTCAAGCTTCAGAACCTCCAAGAAATCTCCCCTCAACCATCCCAAACTTCTGAAGTTCACAGCTTGTACCCATCTTGAATACTGTGTTTAACTTTTATGAGAGTATGTCTTATTTCTACAATGAAGTGAAAAGAATCAAAAACAGACACTGTATTTTATACTAACAAAGTTTTCAGCCAGTTTTAGGGGCTGAATCTCTGGAGCTACATAGGTCTGATTCTCAGCTCCACATCTTCCTGTGTGACCTTGGGCAAGTTACTTAACTTCTCTGTACTTCAGTTTCTCATCTGTAAAATGAAGCCAATAACAGTACCTACCTCAAAGGGTTACTGTGATATGATGTAGGGCAGTTTTTAATACATAGTAAATGCATTATAAATGTTAACTGACATTATTTTTATTAATAAAAAGAATCACCATATAAGGTTGGAAATGCTACTTACATGTTAGCTATTACTATTATTTACAGTCTCCATGTTCATAATACCAAAAATAGCAGCAGCACACAGCATGTACTCAGTACTGATTTGATGGAAGAAAGAAGTAAAAGTCTGAACATGAGAAGAAGTTTTACAGCAAAGGATCTACTTTCAATCTTCTAGTGAGCAGCTAGAGAAACTTCTCCATGAATGTCAAGAAATACCTATTTGGGAGATGCACAGAGGCTAGGAAATCTCAGAAGGAATTAACAGAAGAATGACAGGAAGGCATTTCATAAGAAACAGCTGTATATTCACAGACCCACGAATACCTGCACTATAGTTTTGCAGCTAACTATAATAAGATGCAAACAAAGTTTCTTGAGATCAGGATCAAAAAGTACTTACTGAGCATGCCTCTGTAATTGAGGTCCATATCCCGGCTCTCTGATCGAACTTTAATGGCATCCAGAATGGCATCAGGAGACAACAGTCCTGAAGGCCTTACAACATTCAGAAGCTCAGTGAGGCTCATCAGAGGTAAGCGCACGGCCTGCATGATTTCAGCATGATTCTCCTTTGAATTATGCTTACACCAGTTCAATAAGGCTAGGAAAATATCTTTTTCAGGAGCTGCAAATGAATCTCTTAATACGATGTTCAAAAGGGCTGTCTGAAAAGGATAAAGAGGGCAAAGACCAGTTAGTTTGGCACTCAGTCACATGCAATCAGTCAGCAAAACCTTAAAAACTGCAAGTATCACTTAAATTTAAACAATTAACTCTTTTGACCACCTTCATTCCTAATTCTTTGTGCCCTGCATTCTTTTGCCTATTATGGCTATGTCAGTAACACTGGTCAACAGTGAGATCGTGACTAACTTAAAAAGGCCCTAATCTGTAGTATCTTGGTGTGCTGAACATGAATAAAACCCTGAAAATTTTTTATTAGCTCTTGTCTTGAAGGTATTTCATATAATTCATTTTATATGTTTCACCATGTAAATTTATCCAGTAGGACTGCAACAACATCCTAAATCATTCAGTTAGTTTGATGATGGAACATCATCTAGATCAGCCTAGAATGATGTAATATTGCATTGCAATATGCCATGTGCATAATACCATCACGTACACATCATCCAGAGTTGATTGCATCATTTTCTGATGCAATGCAATACTACTGCTAGGCGGCTGCTGAAGCAAGCTGACCTCAGCAGTGCACGAGATATAGCCCTGTCGGAAAGGTTGAGCATTGAAAATATTTCAGACTTTGTGCGAGACAGTTGAAGCTACTGTTCCATAGAACTGTTATTATTTTATCCATGTAGGCACAATACAGAACAGGAATGCCTCGAAAGTGCGTTAATAGCTTGGACAATTTCTGCTCTATTTGTGGGGAAGTGAGATTTGTCAACCAGAAGAAAAGGATCACTTCTCAAGTGAAGAAGGCTTATCATCTTGACTTCGGACTCAAGGTTGGTGACCAAGACAAGCCTTGGGCCCCGCATATATGCTGTGCTACGTGGACAACACAGCTTTCACAGTGGTGAGATGGCAAAAGACCATCAATGCCATTTGCAGTCCCCATGGTGTGGAGAGAGCCAAGCAACCACATAAAAGACTGTTACTTCTGCTTGGTTCCTCCTCTTTCTGGTGGAATAACAAAGCAAAAGAAGTCAAGAATAGTCTACCCACACATTCTGTCTACATTGAGAGCAGTTCCACATGATAAGGGACTTCCTACTCCAGAACCTCCAGGAGAGTATTCTCTTGATTCATCTGATGAGGACAAGTTCTTCTGACCTGTTCTCCTGTTCCATCGGCATGCAGTGATCCAGATTTTCACTGTGGTGCATCATCAACCCCACACAGACTAATACAGGAAGAACTAAATGACCTGGATTCATGATTTGGACTTATCCAAGAACAAGGCAGAATTGCTAGGATCAAGACCCCAACAATGTAATCTTCTAGAAGATGTCACAATTACTTTAGATTGAAAGCACCACCAGCAGTTGGAGCCTTGCCTTTCTTCAGAAAGGAAAGTACTCTGGTATTCTGTTCCGATATTGAGGGCCTCATGAATGCCTTAGAAATCACTCATGACCCACAAGAATGGATACTGGGCCTTCCTGGTGGCGCAGCGGTTGAGCGCTGTGCTGTGGAGCTGTCGGCAGCTCGCGATGCGAGTTCGATGCCCGGCCAGGGAGAATCCCACATGGTGCGGCAGACCTCTCCTGCCTCGCCCACTGCTCCCCTCAGCAGTGTATTTCTGATCTGCCTGTTCTGCTCCCCGCTCTGTCTCTGGTGGGCCCTCTCGCCGCCCCACGCTTCTGGCCTATACCCCAGCTTGTATAAATAAATAAATCTTTAATAAAAAAAAAAAAAGAATGGATACTATTTCTAGACTCTTCGAAACTGAGTCTTAAGGCTGTGCTTTTGCACAATGGAAACTGTCTTCCATCTATTCTATTCCTGAACAGCCGTACAAGAGACAAGCGAAGAAATCTAAGAAGTAGTCTATGACTTGATTTTTTACAGGTATTTGCCATAGGCCTATTACTATTGGCATGCATTTTGTGATGTAAACATCAATTTATTGCAGATTACAAAAAAAAACTAGAGCCAAAATTAGAATTTGACTGTCAATTGTGTTGAACACATACAAATTGATAGGAAATGACTAATTTTATTTCAGTAACATGACTTTTGTAAAAATTTGTTGACCCATGTAATCAGAAAGGATGGTAGATCTCGTGTTCTTGCCTGGGCATCTTGGACCACTACATCAAATATCTAGTCTTCCCAACCTATCTGCACCCATCTTTAATAAAAACAAAGAAGAAAAATTGCAATGTGAGGAGTTATTACAGGTTCTAAATTCATAGAGTTTCTTCAGGAAAATTCACATTTACAAGTTAGTAAAATACAGCCAGTCTCTAAAATTCAAAAACTTTTACTCCACAGTATTACTGCACTAACATGTTTTTGGCTCTCAGATTACCAGACTGACCTCCAGGAACCCTCAAAGACCCTTGCTTTTAATAATTTTGCAGGATAATCAAAATCACAGTTTATACTCAAACCAAGCTATGTGGCTTTTCAAATAGGTTTTCTCATTTGAAAAATTTAAGTCCTTGGAGGAACAGAGAAAGGGAAAGGGAGCGACAACTACTCTCTGGGGTTCAGAGAAAGATGTGAACAAAGCATTTTCTCTATAATATAGCGCTTAATATTGTGGCTATGTTTTAACACAGTCACTATATAACAGTGAATTTTGAGCCAGCAGGGGGTGGGGAAGGTGGGAGGGATGACTAAAACATATCCATTGACTCATCAGATCTTTATAAATTTCCCCTCACAATAAGAAATCATTAATTGCATTCTCTGCCAGAGAAATATAAAACAAAAGACAGTATGCAACACCCCAAAGAAGACTATTTGACTGTTAGCACTTTGAAAACACCCAGCCAGCAGCACAGTCTCTTGGGCATATAAAACTTACCAGAAGGACCTTAAAAGGAAATAAAGCAATCTGCCTCTCTCTTATATGACCTAGAGTGCCAGTGGCCAGAGGCAGATGGCTAGACAGACAACTTCTTCCATAACCACTGTTGTATTTCTACTGTTCAGGTATAAATAAAACAACACATGCATGTAAATTACTTGTAGACAATGACACACCTTAGAAAGGGAGAGGAAACCTTCACTTGAGAGCACCTCCTGAGCATTTCTGTCCATAAACATGCAGCACATACAAGTTAACTTGGGAAGTGAGTAGAGACTGGCAACATCAAAAGTCATACAGACATTCTGAATGTTAAGTATGGTGCAGAGATACTCAGAGGTAGAATCCTCCAGCTCTGGAAATCCGTATTTATGAGCTAGGCTCAAAAAGTCCAGCAGCACCTCCTCCTTCTCATCTGTCAGTGTTGCCCGCCCAGTGTAGATGTACTTAAGCAGCATTGTGAACGCTTCTGCAGTGGTGTCTTCGAGGGGGATTTCTGCTTCTGGCTGAGATTCTCGCATTCCACCATACAGTAATGCTCTGCACAACAGAGAAGAAATACATGAGGAAAATATCAAATAGTACTTGCTACAAAATTATGTAATAATGGTTATCAGCATTATTTCATACAGACATCAATTTGTTTAATGACACAGATTCAGGTGAAGAAATGCAAAGCAGTCACCTTAAATAGTTCTGTAAAGAAAATTATATTTAAACTACTTTGAACTAATTCTAAAAACAACTGGATTAATGAAATATCTAAGGGTCTAAGACATGTAATAGATATTAATTAAATGGAAGAAAGTACTCTCTTGAGAAGAACAGTGAAATCAGTATAAAGATATTAAAGGTCAAAAAGGCAGTCTCAAAAAGTAACTCTACAGAAAAGGGTATAACCAGATAAAAACTCAACACAACCAGGTGACATTATCCCATCAGAATGGCAGAAATTGACAGGCCTGCCTGTCAATAGTCAGTGCTGCAAAAGGAATGGGAAAACAGGTTCTCTCATGCACTGCTTTCACGGAAGAAATGAGCACCCCTTTTTTGAAAGCAATTTAAGTAATATCTATTTAAATCTAAACATGTATATCCTTCAACTCAGTTATTTCACTTTAATTTATAAATATAAAGAAATAAAACAGCAAGATAAAGATAAATATACAAGAATATATCCCGAAATACTGGAAACAGTGGGGGGGGGGGGGAATCAATGTTTCAGTAATACTGGATAGAAAAAAATGTCCATCGATAGGGACACAGCTGAAATAACTGTGACACACACATTCTCTGCAGTCATCAGAAAGATCAAAGAAGACCAATGCATCCATGATCTAGGAGGTAAGTCAAGTTATGGGCAACTATGTGTTCCATGGAAAAAAGTGCATGAATACATACTTTTATGTGTATGCACATAGGTAACATATAGCTATGTCTACTTAAACTGAGAAAAATCAGGGCAAATTAATATTAAACCATTAACAGTGATTGTTTCTGGGAATATGATTAGATGAGTAGGATGTCAGTATATAAATTAAAAATGATATTGTTGATGGTATTATGGGTGATTTGATTTTTTGGGGGGGCTTTCAGTATTTTTCAGATTTTTTTAAAAAATCCCTCTATGATTGCTTATCTGCTCATCTAAAAATTGAGAACTAGACAACCCAATAATGAATTTGAATTTCTACCTCTATTACTCTCTATTGAATTACTACCCCTATTACATTTCCAACTTTCAGGAGAAGCATACAGAAGACAGAAGCTGGTAACAAATAAAATCTAGACCAAGGTCTGGTGCTTAGGAAAGTTGATCACTAGCAAAGAGAACAGGAGTTCAGCTAGTATTCTTCATGGACTTCCCTCTTTTAAAAGCTTCTGGTTCATCTACAGTGGTATTTGAAATACAAAACGGTTGTGAATATGAGACAGTCTACAAATGTTTAAAAGGTATTTTAAAAGTCAAGCGAAAGAGCAACTATTTCCTACAGATAAACTTATAATATGTGTATGAATATAGGTGCTGCTGTTTTGCTGTCTTCGTTAATTCTGAGTACAATAAAATGACTGTAGCTTCAATAGAAAGTAACTGAAGTTTTCTCAGTCATTGGCACTTTCATTTTTAGATATACAGTTTCTTTCCCAGGCAAATCCATGACTCTACTGATATGAACTCTATGGTCAAAAATAAATTATCACTCAGTCAATAACTTAGTAATTATTACCATTTAACTAATATTAGATAAAGTATAGACTAGTTACAACTCAGTTTAATATTTATAACCCTGGAAATTAAGGGTATGAGTAGCAAACAATAGTTACATATAAGCAAGATTTTTATACTAATAAAATACATAAATATTTTGTTTGGTTTTATTTCTTATGTACTTTACAACTTAAAATATTTACGCTTCCTTAAATTTGGAATTATCAAGCTGCAGGTCTGAGAGAGAGACCTGTTCGGTTACCTACAGACCTAGGACCTCAGTAGTATGAAGCTGAGAGGCACACAGCTTTATTAGCAAGTCCCACTGTCAGCCTACTATACAACAAGGAGCCTATGTGCCAATAAACCAGCTGAAGTTCGATTAGTCATTGACTGAGGAGAAGGTAAGGGCAACAAAGACAACCTGAGAAATATTCTTAAGACCTTGAAAAATGGTTGACTGAGTACTGCCTAACCTAGGCAGCTTTCTAATCCTATAATTCTTAGATGATTCCTAAAGGAAAAGGTGGTTTTCAAAAGATAACAAAAAGTCTACAAAGATGAAATTCTTATAGATGTTATACTGAAAGATTGCCAGAATTTATCATTATGCTTGGATCCATATTTTTCATAGGGTAGAAAATAGCAGCATTTCCTACAAGTGACTTGAATCTTCAAAAAATATTATATACGCACCGAAAATATTGGCACCTTGCTGCTAAAATTACCCTGTGGGCAGGAAATCGTTTCTTTTCCACAACAAATGTCACGTCTCCATATTCTTCCCCAATCAACAAGGCACCGATATGTTCAGACAAAATGTGCACATGATCAATTTCCCCCACTGCAGTAAAGGGGCGAAGAGGGTGGCTGTTACTCATCTTGTAGAACAGGTGATAGTCACTGACCTATTACAAAAAGAAGGGAGTTAGTGAGGGGAGGCGAAAATCACATATAAACATAGCTAAGAAAAGATTTAAAGTATTTACATAAACTGTAACAGAGCTATTGCATCACTGCTGGTATCTTTATTAACCCATTTATTCTGGGAAGCAATTCAGTCAAATTCTATCACTGCCTTATTACATTAGGAAAGCAAATACACCAGGGTCTTTAAACACCAACAGCACTGGGAGTTGTCACAATCTAGCAAACTATGCCCAAACACAGTCCCTTATTTCTCAGCACCCCAGGAGAAGAACAATCATCAATCAGAAGAACAGCTATCTTAATGCAGATGTATTCAATAAGGTCAGATATAGCTATGCCCAGTAGAAGAGTCACTCAGGTAGATGGACCTAAGTCACCAACAGAATAAACTAAACCATTGATTTCAAATAATTTCAGAGGTTTTGGTCTGAAATTATCTTAATTACTTTATTAAAAAAAAGTCTTCTGGAGTCACAAAAATAACGACATTTACTAATGAAAGTTTACCCTAATCTCCCTCAAAAAAAAAAAAAAAGACCCCAATATTTTTTTCAAGATTGTAATTTCCAGTCCAAACTCGCAGCTGTGATGATCAGGTTGCCAGAATATCATTTAATCTCATCCATGTGCACTTCCTTGCTCTTGTATAAAATATTTTTCTGCAAATGTAACTGGTTGGGTTACCCAATCAAGGTTTGAAATAACACAATCATTTCCTATGTCAGTCATGTAATTCTGAAAGCTACTAGTAACTGATTTCAAAATTCCACTCAACTATTCAGATATTTAAAAAAGAGATGAAATTTTGCCATTTGTGACAACATGGATAGAACAGGAGGGGTTTATGCTAAGTGAAATAAGTCAGGAAGAGAAAAATACTGGATGATCTCACTCATATGTGGGATATAGAGAAACAAAACAAAGGAACAGAAAAACTAACCTACAGCAAACCCTAGAAATATGACTAAAGAACTGAAGCCACTAGAGGAAAAGGGTGTAGTAGAGGGGATTGGGGCAGTGTCTGAGATGGGGCATGGGGGGTGGGGGGTGAGGGGGAGGTCTAATGCACTCTTGTGGAGGATTATGGGTGCTTTGGTGTGAGTGTGGTGTGGTAACATACATCTGAAAAGGTGTGAAACTGCATCTCCAAATTATATACAATGTTGTAAACCATTGTTACAGCAATAAAGACAACATAATTTAAAAAGAAGTAATGCGGGGCTTCCCTGGTGGCGCAGTGGGTTAAGTCTCAGCACTATGAAGCTATCTGCAGGCACTGCAGCACGAGTTTGATACCCGGGAGTATCCCACATGGCACAGCAGATCTCTCCAGCCTCATGCCCTGCTCCCCTCAGCAGTGTATTTCAGTTGATCTGCCTGTTCTGCACCCCAGTGTGTCTCTGGTGAATCCTCTCACCCCCAACATCTCTGGCCTAACAACCCAGCCTGTATGTAAATAAATAAATCTTTTTTTTTTTAAAGATTTATTTTTTTTTATTTATACATACAAGTTGGGGTACAGGCCAGAGGCGTGGGGCGGCGAGAGGGTTCACCAGAGACAGAGCGGGGAGCAGAACAGGCAGATCAGAAATACACTGCTGAGGGGAGCAGCGGGCGAGGCAGGAGAGGTCTGCCGCGCCATGTGGGATTCTCCCCGGCCGGGCGTCGAACTCGCGTCGCCACTGCCAACAGCTCCACAGCACAGCGCTTAGCCACTGCGCCACCGGGGAGGCCAAATAAATCTTAAAAAAAAAAAAAAGGAAGTAATGTCACAGATTAGGGATACCATATCAAGAAAGAATTTCTGATTAATAGTCTGCATCTTGGCACCTAGGAGGGCAGCA
>PVIJ01001211.1:0-29238 GCA_004024925.1 Scalopus aquaticus | reverse complement strand
GGGGCAGGAATAGCCCCCAGGCAAACACTGAGGGAAAGGAGAAAAATAAAAAGCAGGGGGAGAGAGAAAGAACAGAAAGACTCCTAGCAACTATAAAACGACAGCAGCGACAGTGGGACAACAGCAACATCTGACACTGGAAAGGGGGTTTGAACCCTAGCAGGGGGCCTACCCGGAAACTCCAAAACCTAAAAGCAAAAGGACTACAAAACTCTCCCCAAGTTTACATGTACCCAATACCTTTTTTATTTTTTTCTTCTTTAATTTTTTTTTAATCTTTAATTTTCTTATTTTTATTTTTTTTTTTTACTACAACCACCACCCCTTTTTCTATCCTAACTCCACTTGGAACCAGAAAAACATTGGAGACACACCACAAGAAACACAGAAATTCAACAGAGAAAAAAGAAAATCTGGAAGATACCAGCCACAGCCAAGGCAATCAGACACTAGGAAACAACAAACATTCCTCAGTAAGTAGAACCAAGAATCATGCCCACCGGCATCAACAGCACAGGAATGCTACGAACAGAGCAAAGCAGAAGGCCAACAACAGGAAGAAAAAAAATTACAAATGACCTTCAAAACAATACACCACACAAAGAAAATCCCTCTTCAGAACCCAATAATATGGACATAGAAGATTACATCTACCTAACAGATAAAGAATTCAGAATAGCCATAATAAAAAAAATAACAGAATTAAATGAAAAGAACAAAAAACTGAGGAATATAAATGAAAAATGAGAATGAATCCATAAAGAAGAAAATGAAGGAAATGGAAGATTTAAAAACATTAGTAGAGAGCCATAAAAGTAAATTAAAACACATGGAGGGAAGAATAAGCACTCTGGAAGATAAAGAGACTGAAAGAACCAAGACAGAAAAGGAAAAAGAAAAGTGAAGGAAAAAGAATGAGGAAAAGCTTCGAGAACTATCTGACACCATGAGAAAAGGAAACATCAGAATCATAGAAACCCCAGAAGGAGAGGAGAGAGACAAAGGAACAGAGAAACGTCTCAAGGATATAATTGAAAAGAACTTTCCAAACATGAAAAAGGAAACAAAAATCGACATACAGAAAGTCAGAAGATCTCCAAATTATTACAATGAAAGAAAAAAACAGAAAGACATATGACAGTAAAACTATCGAGAATTCAAGACAAGGAAAATATATTGAAAATGACGAGGATAAAGAAACAAATAACCTACAAAGGAAAGTCAATCAGGCTGACATCAGATTTCTCTGAAGAAACACTACAGGCAAGAGGAGAATGGAGAGACATATGTAATATACTACATGCCAACAAATGTCAACCAAGAATACTCTACCTTGCAAAGATCTAAATTCATCACTACCAAACCCCCACTCCAAAACTTACTACAAGAAACCATGAAGACAAAACCAACAGAGGAAAGACCAGGAAATACAGAATAAGGTAAGGATAAGAATCACAAAAAGGTAAACAAAAAGACAAATATGGATGACAGTATATCAATATTAACTCTAAATGTAAATGGACTAAAAACATCAATTAAAAGACACATCATAGCAGGATGGATCAAAAAACAGAACTCAACCTTCTGCTGTCTACAAGAAACACATTTAATTGCGAAAGATAAACAGGGGTTAATAGTTAAAGGATGGAAAACAATCCTACAAGCAAATGGACCAAGAAAGAAGGCAGGAACAGCTATACTTATATCAGATAAAATAGACTTCAAACTTAAGAAGGTAAAAAGAGACAAAGCTGTTCACCACATCATGATAAAGGGGACAATAAAACAGGAGGATATAACACTCATCAACATATACTCCCCAAATGAAGGAGCACCAAAATACATCAGACAATTATTATCATCCCTGAAAACAGACATTAAAGAAAATACATACCTAGTAGGAGACTTCAACACCCCACTTTCTCTATTAGACAGATCAAGAAGACAAAAAGTAACCAAGGACATTAAAGTTCTAAATAAGGACCTAGACCACATGGGATTAAGATATCTATCGATCACCTCACCCCCAAAAAATTGAATACACATTTTTCTCAAGTGTGCACGGAACATACTCCAGGATCGATCACATATTAGGCCACAAAACAAACCTCAACAGATACACTAAGATCAAAATTGTACCAGCCTTCTTCTCTGATGATAAAAGAGTAAAACTGGAACTAAATCATAAAAAGAAAAAAAGACACAAACCTTGTTACCTCATGGAGACTGAAACCCACATTACTGGAAAAGCAATGGATCAACGAAGAGATCAAAGAAGAAATTTAAAAATATCTAGAACTGAATGACAACGAGGACACAACTTTCCAGAACGTCTGGGACACAGCAAAAGCAGTAATAAGAGGAAAATAAATAGCATTACAAGCTCACATCAAGAAACAAGAAACAACCCAAAGAAACAATTTAATCTCGCATCTCAAAGAACTAGAAAATGAACAACAAAAAACCCCAAAAGCAAGTTTAAGAAAGGAAATAATAAAAATCAAAGCTGAAATAAATGAAATGGAAATAAAAAAAAAAAACAATCCAGAAGATCACCGAAACCAAAAGCTGGTTCTCTGAAAAAATAAACAAAATAGACAAACCACTAGCCAGGCTTACAAAGAAAAAACGAGAGAAAACACAAATAGGATCATAAATGAAAAAGGAGAAGTCACAACAGACACAGCAAAAATCAAAAAAATAATCAGGGATTACTATAAACAGCGATACAGAAACAAGTACAACAACCTAGAGGATATGGACAAATTCCTAGAACTATACAATCACCCAAAACCAGACAAAGAAGATATAGAACACCTAAACAGACCAACACAAGCAGTGAAATTGAAACAGTAATTAAAAACCTCCCCAAAAACAAAAGCCCAGGACCAGATGGTTTCACAAATGAATTCTACCAAACATTCAAAAACGAAATAGTCCCTATATTACACAAACTCTTTCAACAAATCGAGAAGGGAGGAGTACTACCAAACACATTCTATGAAGCAAATATTACTCTAATACCAAAACCAGACAAAGACAATACCAAAAAAGAAAACTACAGACCAATCTCCCTAATGAATACTAATGCAAAAATATTTAACAAAATCTTGGCCAATAGGATCCAACAATGCATCCATAAGATAATACACCACGACCAGGTGGGATTTATTCCAGGGACACAAGGATGGTTCAACATCCAAAAATCAATCAATGTAATACAACACATCAACAAAAAGAAAAATGAAGACCATATGATCATATCAATAGACGCCGAGAAAGCACTTGACAAAGTGCAACACCTATTTATGATAAAAGCCCTTGAAATCCTTGGGATAGAAGGAACATACCTCAACATAGTAAAAGCCATATATGACAAACCCATGGCCAATATTATCCTCAACGGTGAGAAGCTGAAGGCCTTTCCCCTAAGATCATGAACAAGGCAAGGATGTCCACTTTCACCATTACTTTTCAATATAATACTGGAAGTCCTAGCCAGAGCAATTAGTCAAGAGAAAGACATTCAAGGGATCCAAACAGGAAAAGAAGAAATTAAACTGTCTCTATTTGCAGACAATATGATAATATACACACAAAACCCTAAAAACTCCATAGAAAAACTACTCAAAATTATAGACCAGTTCAGTAAAGTAGCAGGATACAAAATCAATGCACAAAAGTCAGTAGCATTCCTCTATGCAAACACCCAATCTGAAGAAGAAGAAATTAAGAGATCCATCCCCTTCAAAATTGAAACCGAAAAAATCAAATATCTGGGAATAAATCTAACAAAACACATAAAGGACTTACACAAAGATAACTATAAAACACTGTTGAAAGAAATAGAAGAAAACACAAGATGGAAAGGCATCCCTTGCTCATGGATTGGAAGGGTTAACATTATCAAAATGGCAATCCTACCAAAAGCAATTTACAGATTCAATGTTATTCCAATAAAAATCTCAATGACATTCTTCAAAGAAATAGATTGACTACTGATGAAATTCATATGGAACCACAAAAAAACCTCGCATAGCTAAAGCCCTACTAACTAAAAAGAAAGAAAACGGAGGAATTTCACTCCCTGATTTCAAACTATACTACAGAGCCATAATGATTAAAACAGCATGGTACTGGAACAAAAACAGACAGAAAGACCAATGGAACCGAATAGAATACCCAGAATTAAAGCCGCTTATCTATGAACAACTAATCTTTGACAAAGGAGCAAAGAAAATGCAGTGGAACAAGGACAGTCTGTTCAACAAATGGTGCTGGGAAAACTGGACAGCCACATGCAAAAAAATGAAGCTAGACTACTACCTCACACCCTGCACAAAAGTCAACTCAAAATGGATAAAAGACCTGGATGTAAGACGTGAAACCATAAAATTTATAGAAGAAAACATACGTAAAACTCTACACGACATACATATCAGCAAAATCTTGAAAAACACATCCCCCAAAGCAAAGGAAGTGAAGGACAAGAAAACAGATGGGATTACATCAAAATGAAAAGCTTCTGTACAGCAAAAAAGACATTAACCAAAACTAACAGACATCCTACCAACTGGGAAAAGATTTTTGCACACAATACAACCGAGAAAGGACTGGTAACAAAAATTTACAAGGAACTCACACAACTCAACAAAAACAAAGCCAATAACCCAGTCAAAAAATGGGCAGAAGAGCTAAAAAGACACTTCTCCAAAGAAGAAAAGAAAATGGCCAACAGATACATGAAAAAAATGTTCAACATCACTTATAATCAAGGAAATGCAAAAAAAACCACAATGAGATACTACCTCACACCTGAGAGGATGGCACACATTAAAAATACAGGCAACACAAATGCTGGAAAGGATGTGGAGAAAAAGGAACTCTTCTACACTGCTGGTGGGAATGTGAACAACCACTATGGAAAGCTGTATGGAGATTCCTCAAACTGCTAAACATGGAGCTTCCATACGACCCAGCAATACCATTTTTGGGAATCTACCCGAAGGACACAAAAACACTAATACAAAAGGATACATGCACCCGTACGTTCATTGAGGCACTGTTCACAATAGCAAAGGTATGGAAGCAACCCAGATGTCCAAAAATAGATTATTGGATCAAGAAGATGTGGTACATATACACAATGGAATACTATTCAGCATTCAAAGAAGATAAACACATGCAATTTGTAGCGACATGGATGGAATTAGAGGAGATCATACTCAGTGAAATAAGCCAGAAAAAAAGAGAAAAATATTGAATGGTTTCACTTATAACAGGACTATAAGGAAACCAAATAGGAGAGAGACACTCAGCAGTGGGGGGGCGGAGGATAAGGGCACAAAATGGAGTAGAAAGGAACACAAGGGACCACGGAGATGGATCACGGGTGAATTGGTGGTGGGTTACCCAAGGGGAATACAAAATGTAAAAGACATAAATAACAATATATTTAAAAAAAAAGATAAAGGAAAACAAAAAAAAAAGAATTTCTGATTAATATTTGCCCTTGAATTAAAATATGTCTTTTTGTGGTAACTGAATGAGATTCCCTCATATTGTGTCGACTATATTCTTGTAATCACATATTTTTTTCTGACAAATAAAAAAAGACCAATCAAATTTGACATCAAAAGCAAGCAAAAGAACTCTCATATCACGATCCAAAATTTCAATGATGGTACATGACACTACTTTACAAAACACATTCTTTCTCTGGCTAAAATAATGCAATGGATATAATGAGTGAATAAATATTCTCTGGTATAACATTTTCTTAAAATTGTATCCAGGTCACGAGTAGGATGCAAATGATTCACTAAATAATTCTTGACGAATAATGATTGATGTTTGGTTTAGCTAAGAGGTAAATTTAAAATTGTTCAGCTGATAAATAATAAACATTAATACTACATATATAAATAGCTATCTTAACAGGTTCTCCAGATTGCAGTTCTTAATAAATACAATTTCATTTTGCTAAATTTACAATTATTTTCCACCTAGAGACATAAATTAAATATTACCAGGTATGGAAAATAGTCACTTAGTATGGAATAAACACAATTTTTGGCATGAAGAAATATTTTAATTAGACTAGTGATTCTCAATGAACTTGCCATAAACTGAAATTATGGGAAGAGCTTAAAAGAGAAAAAAAGATGATTTGGGGTCCACCTATCAGAGATTCTGATTTAATTGAACTGGAATGTAGAATCACTATTTAGAAGTGATGCTAAGAAACAGCCTGGGAAAGAGCCACTGATTTAGATTATGTTGCTTTTGGTTCACATCCCTTACTCAGGTACAAGAATATGCAAACAAAATATTCACTGAGAAAATACACTTAGGATGTCATTCCATTTTGAATGGTGCTAATGAAGTTATCACTGCCACAGTTTGTATGCAGAAAATATTTTTGCCAGATTCCCTAGCTTACATACAAAGTGATAGTATGGGTCTACCCTTCTACACTTTAAAACCCATGGTTTAGAAACCACACATCAATAAAGTTAATTTTTTAGCCACCAATTTTAACATGATAAATAAAATTGGGGAAAAATTAAAATTTAGGGGGAACAATTCTTTTGATTTGTTTCTTAAACTGTAAAACATTCTGTGACTAACAACATGTGACTAACAACATGGCCAAATTTTCTAACTTCCATGGAAACATTTCTGCACCTGTAATGACATGGTTATAATAGGTTGTTGTCGGTGTGTGTGTGTGTGTGTGTGTGTGTGTGTGTGTGTGTGTTTTAAGTTCTGCTTTGTAAAACTCTGTCATTGTCCTGTAATATTTGTTTTTGGCCCGTCATATGAACTGAACTCTCATGATTCAGCACAAGGTTGCACTCATGGTTATGATTTATTACAGCAAAAGACAAAACAGAATCAGCAAAGGTTTTTTAAAAAGCACATGGGGCAAAGTCTGGGGGAATCCAGACAAGCCTGTAGGGTGTTTCTCAGGTGTTAAGTAAAATATACAACAATTTGTAACAAGTGTTCAATGTTTCCAACCAGGGAGCTAGTTAGAGACTCAGTGTCGGGGGGAATCCAGTGGGAGCTGTTTGAGCAGGTATTCCCTGCCTGGAGAACATGCAAATTTCAGACTCCCAGAAAGTAGTCCAACATAAACCATAATGTTTACACAGTTTAAGTTAGTCACTCTTACCAATTAATGGCAAACCCCTTCAAAATCCAAGTTCCCAGATACCAAACAAAAAGCCAGGGCCTCCCTGGTGGTGCAGCGGTTGAGCGCTGCGCTGTGGAGCTGTTGGCAGCAGCGATGCGAGTTCGACGCCCGGCCGGGGAGAATCCCACATGGTGCGGCAGACCTCTCCTGCCTCGCCCGCTGCTCCCCTCAGCATTGTATTTCTGATCTGCCTGTTCTGCTCCCCACTCTGTCTCTGGTGAATCCTCTCGCTGCCCCACGTGTCTGGCCTGTACCCCAGCTTGTATGTATAAATAAATAAATCTTTAAAAAAAAAAAAAGCCAACCATTCAAGCAGATCTCTTTAAAGATAGCTCAATTCCACTGTTAATTCTTTTCTGTATTGTTCCAGAAACAACAGGAGGATCTAATATGTTATGTCACAAGCACTGAAAATAAGATGTCTATCTACTTATATAATACACTTATTCTTTAGCTCTGGATAGGAGAAAGGGATACTATATAAATAACCTTCCCTACCTGTATAAACGTATTCGTGACATATTATTACCCAATATACCAGATCCAAAAATTGTTATGAATAGGCTCTAAATTTCAAGGATCAGATAATTCCAATGTTATTTAAACTATCACACAAATGGGAATAAACTCTTTCCTATTTCTTCTTATGAAGTCAATATAGCCCTGACACAAAAGATGTGACCACACACTCAAAAAACAGTGGGGGGGGGGGGAAATCCTATGAAAAATACAAAACAGAATTAAGCAGTTTTCATTATAAAAATGGCTCAATTACAAGGATAGGTGAATATTAGAAAAAATAATTAAGTCATCAAATCACAAGTTCAAAGGAGGAAAAAGTCATATAATTAGCTCAATAAAGCTTAAAATATCCTTTTTTAACAATCACTAATTTATTAAAAGGTTTTATTTTGACAAGAATGAAAATTACTTAACTTATACACTCATAAGAACTGTAACAGATGTAAGCATCTGATTAATAATGAGAAAGCAGAAACATTCCTAGAAAGTCTAGATATGCAATAAGGGTGTGTACACTTAACAATATTAATAATTTTCAAGAAAAAGAGAGACAATGCAATTAAGAAAGCCACGTTAAAGAAAAGTGGATTGGAAAATGGAGGCAAAATAATCACTACTTGTAGATAATCTGCCCACATGAAAAATTTATGAGACTCAACTGAAAAAAATATGAGCAAAAACAAGGGAGGTAACAGTAAAATGACCACTGACCAGTATTGTATATATAATATCTTTCCATGCCAAAACAATCAACTAGAAAACATGAGGAAAATCTATATTGTAAATTACAAAGTACATACAACATTTATGCGTAAACTCGCAAGTCATATAAAGGAGTTATAAAATTCTATTGAGGAAGCTAAAGAAAATAAATGAAGAGACATACATTACTTGGAGACAGAAAGAGCCAATGTTGTAAAGAGACTAGTCATCTGTACATCACCATATGAAAAAAGCATATTTCATATTTTATTAGATTTTATACTGTAAACAAAAACAACAGTTTAGTAACACTTCAGAAAGCAAAAATCAACAAAACATTCATCTTAAAAAGCAATAATTACATAAATGGGAAAATATATTTTAAAAATGAGAAGTGAGAATTTCATATTTATCAAGTTTTTTAAGCTGAGACATAGCTATATATAATACATGAATAATCAGTAATATGAGTCACATATTTTAAATTGTGATAAAGAAGCACATCTAGAAGAATAAATATGTGAATTGGTTTATATTCTTAAAAGAAGCACCAAAAAGGGATCAACTAATTGGATGAGAAAGCAAATAAAAAATTAGAGCAACTAAGACCAGTCATATTAGAGAGACAGATCACTGTTTATCCTAATATCACAGAACATAGTAGTCCAGAAATAAGCCCAAATATACACAGGAATTCAGTATACACAGAAATACAGCATTTCAATTTGGTGAGATAAAATATGAATTTTTCTCCATAAAACATGTTTGCTAGCCATTTTGAAAAAAGCTGGATATTCACACAAGAGCACATAATAAAATATATAAGCATGTCAACTTCAGAACTTTCTGTAACAGTAAAAATTGGAATGATCTAACTAAACAGAACTGTTAACCAAATAATGGTACATCAATCAACAGAATATTACGTGATTTTAAAAGAATAAAGTAAGATATGACTGACACTGAAAAGTCTTAAATTTATATATTTGTAGGCAAGAAGAAAAGCTACAAAATAGTATTATAATGAAAGTCATATTTGATTTAAATGAAAAGCAAACACCTAATTGTTAACAAGGGTTAACCCAATGGATCAGGGTTGTGGGAAAATTCCACATGACTTATTTCTGTAATGTTTAAAATATTAATAAAAAGCATGTTTTATTTTGATAAAACTGTAAACACGTTTTTCATTAAGTATGGTGAATAAAATTATAAAATAGTTTGTGTGTAAGACAGCAAGTGTTTTAATTTGCCGTAATACAAAGTACCTGATTTAGTGACAGACAGAATAGTAAGCAGAGGGACTATGCATTATCTCCACAGATAAAAATTTAATTAACAAATTGAAGGCAAGGACAAGAGGTTCGTTACATTAAGACAAGCAAAAAGTAATGAATAACAGATACCTGTGTAGTATGGTCTACCAGGACACCCTATCTGATACATCAAAGATAAAGATTATCACCTCAGAGATTTTCAGTACGATTTTTTCCAGATTTAAGGCATATTTTCTCCAGATGCAAACTAAGAGCTCTGAGATTTTCTCCTGCCGAAAGTCCCGGGAGTCTAAACTTGCTGATGTTCACAGGATAGGGCAAGGGCAATCTATTCACTCAAGCTGTTCCCTCAAGGTGGGAGGAAGGAGAAGAGCAGAAAGGCAGGGATTAAGGGACTTACTGTAACTGCAGCATCTAGAGACTGAGGCAAGAAAAGCTTTACTGCAGCCTCCAGCCTATCTGGCAGCACCTGGAGGCTGAGTGGCAGCTGTGGTTTCCTGCCCCACTGCCCCAGCATGTGCAGGCAACTCTAAAAGCACAGAAGCAGTGGGCTTTTCATGCCCACCATTCCCAGTATGACTGGTCCTACTGGGGTCAGGTGGCCAACAGCAAAAGTTTTCTCTGTAGGCCACCAGAATGCGGGATGCCTGCAGGCAAGCTACTAAAGTTTCCCCACCCATGTGGGCAGCATCCAGGCTGTTGTAAAAGCAGGGCAGCATGCAAGTAGCCCTGGGGCTCTTGGGGCTGGCCCCAGAAAACACTGCCTGAAGGCTAGCAGTGATTCCCCAAACTCCACCCCACTGGGCTAAGGCAGCACCAGCACTCCAGCTCCCTGGAACCACAGGCAGTAGAAGCCCCTGGAATGCCTAGCCAACATGGTAGACTCCCAGCAGAGCTCACCTGGCAGCAGCTCACCTGGCAGTACTGCTGCTGCATGCTCCTCACACATCCCCTTTGCATTGTTAAATCTGACCCTGCTGAAGGGGCAGCCGGTGCAGTAGCCTCTGGCCCCAGTGAGGCTGGCTCTGGCCTAGGTTCCTCAAAGCCCCAGGCCCATGAACCCACCCAGATTTCAGGTTCAAGCTCAGTAACATTCATGGTGGTGAGTTAACTATTCGATGAAAAATGGAAATGAGCTGAATGGTGCAACCTGGCACCTACTGGGCACTTAGGATTGAAAATGGTCCAATCAGGCTTGTAGGACCCTTTCAGGACCCTGAAAGAGGATACAGGCAAGGACCGAGCCAGCCTGGACTCATTCTGATCCTAGCCTCAGAAGAGAGGATTCAGCAGACAGCCTCTGATCAAGCATTGCGCAGACAACCTCCATGGGATTCAGCAGACCTGCAGACCTCCACAGACCTCCTCCTCTACGGAGACCTAGCTACTGTACCCACTTCTGGTCCTGCCTCTGACACTACTTGCAAAGAGCACCACTGGCCTGGCCTGATGTCAATAGCTATCAGCTTATGCCAATTGCTTATGCCATTGCTATCAGCTTATGCCAATAGCTTACAAAGAGCTGTCTGTTGTTGGTGTAATCCAACAACACTGTAACACTGGTTGTATGACACCACCTCCTGGTGACCGGTGGTGACTGGCACCACTGCAAGTGCTAACCAGCACTGTAGACAGGTGATCAGCCCTCTGTGTCCAGTCACTTTCGAGAGCTGTCCACTGCTTCTGATCATCCAGTACCACCTCTAGTGGTATCTGGTACTGTCCAAGCTGGCCTTCACACTGTTGCTGTGGGTTGTTGTGGTGGCAGCCCCACCTGTTAGCACCTTCAGCTGCCATTATGATGGACTCTGGTGTGCTTCTGACTGGTGTGCCACTCTAAGCCCTCATTGATAGGACAGCACCATCTTGCATGGTGGCCTTTATTTGGGATTACTGGATTCTGTGGCCACTATCTAGGGTGAGACAGACTTGTGGTCTTAGAAACTGTCTTCCCAATCTCTCCTGTGTTAAATAAGCCCGACTGCTATAGTCCCTGAGCCTGAGCGGTCTTGTGTTTGTCAGCGCCCAGGTGAGAACCCACAGTGTCTTGTCCCCGCCTTGGCACTGCCCTTTGGCACTGTTTTAGCACTATTTTATTACCTCTGAGAGAGAACAGGAATATCTCAGTCAGGAAATGGTACTTTTCATGATACTATATATGATTATCAGTCAAAGATTCTAGGGCCAGTTATGGATTTATTCACCAGAGGTAGTGGTATAGAAACTGCACTGTTTTACTTGGTTAATTTTTATGGATTCAAATGCATCAAAAATTTTAAAATGACTAAAATATCAGTATTAAATTCACAGGGTTATTGACTGTTTATTATGCAATAAGGAACCCACACTCATTTGTCTAACCAAAATAATAAACAATGTCTGTCAAAAAAGTGACAGCACCATATGTAGTTCATAATGTTGTAATTGCCAGTTAAGGAGTTTGAAAAAACCAAGTTGACCTAAATATCAATTTCTTAAAGTTCACTTCTACCAGAATTGATTGCAAATCTTATTTTAACAAGGGTTCACCACACTTTTAGAATTAAAGTTAATTCTCCAGAGCTTAATCAGAAAGTAGACAAAAAAGCAAAGTCCTACCAGGTGGAGACGCCAATGAGTCCTTGAATGCTGTGTAAGTCTCCCCTGGGAAACCCTTTCCACCCCACATCGTTTATGACTGAAAGGTCTTTATGGGAAAAAAGACCTTCTGCTCTTTAATTGCAAAATATAAATGATCTTTCTCTTGAGGAAAGATGGCATTTACAAGCATATGGTTTGGCAATTTCTTTCTGCTCTTGGTACCCACGTGGTGTGTAATTTGAAGAAGTATTCCTTAAACTTTAAATTAATATCCCTTAGGGAGATAAATGATGTCCTGTCTGCATTTTAAACTCTCTCAGAAAATCACATTCTACTTTCTCAGGGGAAGGATACTTCACTGTTTTTGATGTATACTCTACCCTTGTCATCCAAAAGTCTGAATAAACAGGTGTAAACTGACCATACTGATGGATGTAACCTTGATTCTGCTATTCTGCAAATCCATTTCTAAACCCTGCAGAAGAATATCATCACCCAGGCAGTAAAGTGCTCCAGTGAGAAACATGACTGGAGTTTGTGGGCATTTTCTAGTCTTAGGACTCTTGAATGTCTTTCTCGAGGAAAGATGAAATGATTTCTAATATTTGGCCAGCTCCAAATTCTTGTCCCTCTATTGGTAAACAAATGTTTATAGATAGCCTCAGTTCTGAGCACAAATGAACTGTATCATAACAAGAATATTATTTTATTGACAGTGTATACAACTCCATTTACTAATTATCCACATCAACTCTCTACTTCTTTGCCAAGTGAGAAACTAATTTCTGAATGTGTATATAATTTATTTGAAAAAAGACATTTAAGTAGCTCTATGATACAAACCCAGTGCCATGTGATAGAAACATAAAGGTTAATAAAAGATAAAATCACTCTCTTTGAAAAACTCACTGTCTACTGAAGAAGGCAAGACTAAATGACAATGTCAATGTTAGAACTAGGAAGTCATGATTTTATGATTGTTAGAAAGTTAAATAGTTATCATCCTTAAGTACCATACAAAAACTATTACAACTATGCTAGACAGAATGCTAAATGAACAGGATTTCAGAAAATTACCAATTACCATTCTTGTATAAGAATAAGAGTCAATATTCAAATAACTGGCTACTGGCTTTACAAATCAGAGTATCACATCCCAGAGAGAGTACAATACAAACTACGGACAAGGGGAAGAAAATCTTAACACTTCTCTTGAAATATACTATTAACCTAGGAAAAATATAAGCTCTAGTAATATTTAATACATGGATGGAAGCCGTCTCCCTCTCATGATCTGCACGTCAAAAGCAGTCACTTATTCCTTAAGATAAATAAATCTCTTAAAAAGAAGAGTGGGAATTCCATAAAGAAGCTGAGCTGAAGGTCATGTTCTCACTTGTTCAAGGAATGTATCAGGTATACTTGTGCCTGCTTACTCATTCGTCCAAGAGTTATCTAGCATCAATTAAATTATCACTCACAAAATAACAAGCAGGTTTAAAAATTGTCCTGCAAGGAACCACTGACTATAGATAATATATCAATGCCAACATGAGGAAGCCATTAGAAAATGGTCATTGTAACTACTCTTAACACATCATTAACAATGAACTTCTATACAAAAGGCATTAAAATATTATTTGAAAAAATAAATATGTGCTGCACATTTCAATCCAAAATCAAAATTGGGACACAGAAAGTACTTCTTACCTAATGGTTTGTTAAGGACTTTCTATCGTCCAGGCAAGAGTCCTAAGTATTTGACACACATCAACTGTTTAATATTCAAAGAATCTGACTGTGTATGTACTGTTTCCTATTTTATGGATAGGAAACTGAGACATCAAGCTTAAGCAACTTGTCCAAGGACACAGCCAATAAATAATAGTTTCAAATCAAGACCTGTCAAAGTAGTAAACTTTCAAGAGCTATCCTGTAGTGACATGGAAGAAATCAGAAATGATTCTGATTTAGATTCTACCAACTAGCTACTCAGACCAGCAGTTCTCAATATTTTAACTCACCTTATATGAGCCAGATAAAATATGACATGGATGGTAAGAATAAAGTGTCATTTTTCAAGTCAACTTTTGGGGCCTGCATATCCATCTGCCTTACTAATGTGAGGAAAATTATTCACAAGTTAACTACAACATAGTTAATCTCCACTACTGAAAAATTATAGACCCAGAATATTGTCAAGACAAATGTGCATCAATATACACTCCAGAACTTAACAAATTATATTGATAATGATAAGGATAAACAGCAATTTATAGGGAAACACAAGAACAAAAATAACTGAAAAGCAATTCAACCTACACTGATAATATGTATCTTTCTATAAATGTAAGGTAATTATAACTTATGCACATTCATATGTAGAACAGGAGTTTTGCAATGGTGCTACAGATTGAATAGCAGCCAGACTTAGTAGAAACTAAGACTTCTTATAAACTCTAGTATATGCTAATATGGATTTAGGAATGCCGAATTTTGCATACCCTTAATGCATCACTTGATTGGTTACGAGTACATTGCCAAAGGATATACATAAATGAAAGACTATAAGATGCCTGCTAATCCCCAATATTTTTTTATCAGGGCCTACCAGTGGCATTTGGCCATCTTTTGAGAAGTGTGCTTCTAGACTAAATAGTGCTCCTGGCTCAGTTTGGCATCGAATTCTATGGTGGCCGAGAGAAGCTACTCTACTATTCAGTGACAAAATATCTAAGAACCTCAAGGCAGAAACAGCCTAATATACAATTTGCAGTATTATTTTTATTTTCTATTCAATTCAGGCCTTCTTCAGTTTCTCTGGATAAAATCTCCAGTAAAAAAAAATCTTACCCAATTACCTGCAAACGAGCTGAAACATTCAATTCTAAAATAAAATAAATATCAAATGACCCAAGTGAGCGTCATTCTATTATGTTTAAGTTTTCCTAATACTGAAGCTTGCTTCTTCTTCTTTGTTCTCTACAAAGCACTTTCTTAAGCTTATGCTTCAGAAAGAGATGATACAGAAACTTAGATTTTATTAACCTAAGTTCTAAATGTTTACCCAAAGACCCACATCATCCAGCCACCAACCTTCCCTCTGTCTCTCAGCTCTTGTTTGTTAATACTGTGTAATTCCCTATAAAGCAATCTTCTCTAAGATAGGATGACTTTTGGGAATAACAAGTCCAAAACTCCATGCAACTCCATGAAGTAGCTATCACTTATAGATCTGAGTTTATATAACTATCCTTTTTTTGGATTCTCAGTCTTATTGGTCCCAAGTCCATTGAAATTGTATGAACTGTATGCTAGAAGCAGAAAAATATATGTACCTAGGGCCAAAAAAAAAAAAAACAATGAAAAAGTCATGATGAGTGCAGAGGTTATTAGTTATAATAATATTTGAAAATACAAGACAAGCCATTTCTGTTTAATTTCTTCAGTGGTAAGTTATAGGTCTGTAATATTCTTGCCCAGATTTAAATTATATGATATTTTACTAATTAATAAAGGTTATTATAGCATGAACTCCCACTAAAGCAGTGGAATCATCAATTGTAACAATTTAATTTCTTTGTAGCAAAGCTACTGTGAAAATCTGCATTATTGTTGGTGTAAAGGAAATTGGCTTTTCATTTGTAGATGTTATAAAAGTGTTCTACTGTGCATACTTTGATGTAGTTTGTTAAGCCCTATACCTTGGCTATTTTCAGTAAGTTTGTAAAATAAAAAAATCAACACTGAGAAATCAGGCCATGGAAAATCTTGATTTATGTTCATTTGTTGCCATTCTATATATAATCTATATATATAATCTATCCTATATATATATAATGCCATTATATATATAAATCTAAAGGAAATGTTCACAAATTATACTTGTCTTCGTTCTTTTTTCCCCTAAAAATCTCTTTGCTTAGTTTTATAAACATTGTCTTTATTCTCCCAACATACCATTCTCTACTGCAATGAAAAGAACAAAAGAAGTTAAACTCAGAGATAATTATTTTCAAGTAGCCTAGGAATTTCTTCAGTCCAACACTACATTGATAGAAAACTATAGTCAAATCCAAATCTATACTGTGAACAGATACATATCAAGCAAATAACTTTCATTTTAGGAACATAAAAACTCAGGCAAAAAGGTCAACAAGTCCATGTAAGAAAACAGACTTTTCCTAGAAAACTGTCATTCTCTTCAGGTTTCAAACTTAATCTTACTCCAAATCTTCTACAAACCTCCACAAATAAGCAAATACACGGCCTTCCTTTCACCCTCTTCTGGTGCACATATAAACTTCACTTACATGGTGGGAAAATAAAACCCATTAAAAAAAAGAATAATGTATTTTTTTTCTTTGTTTTAGAACAAAAACTCTAAAGGGTAGTACATGGGTCTTCTATATTCTGTGCACTAATACCCTCAAGATGTTATTGAATAATTGATGAGCTTATGATTAGACTGCTCTCCTCAGTTCTGAACAACATCCATGAACCAATTTAATTCACATCTAATACAGAATTCTATTCCTTTAAGCATGATCAAAATATGCAGCAAGGCCAATCCTTAGAATTTTATCCGTTGATTCTTTACCTAAAGTCATAATCTTGATATGTGACCAGCTCAGCTACAGCACCAACTTGGGATAGCACTGACACAAATTTTCATAGCACATCAAGAAAAGATATGAGGACCATGCCTTTATAAGAGAAACAAGCCTACGGCGCAAGCACCACAGGAATAAATACATTGACTCACAAGTAGGAGACATCTATTAATACTTTAGAAGCAGAATACCTTCTGAAGGTCATTTGTAAGAGAAAAAATAAATTGTGATTAATACATTTTTAATGCTATTAAGTTGATTTCATTTCATTTAAATAGTATTACATAATTTGAAAAACATAAAATAAACAAATGTAGCAGAGATGCTGGGACAAATGCCTGCAGTCTATTTCCTTCTCTGAGCTTATAAAGGAAAAGTTGATGTTTTACTTGGCCAACAGAGTGGGGTCAGTTGCTGATGATGAATCAAGACTCATAAAACACTTCCCTTGCTGTGCTGTACCCACGGGTAAATTTAAAGTAATGTATACACCCTGTGGATAAGGTAGTTTTTAAATAATAAAAGAAGGTAGCTTTTTAAGGCTATTAAATGAAAGATGTTCCATGCAGACAAGATGGCAAGGGCAAGAGTGTCAGGACACTGTAGAAAACCTGACTGAAAAGGAAGTTTGTTTTGAGAAACAACATAGGAGACAAAAACAAATAAACAGAATGGTAGAACTTATAAATATAAAATGTTTCTCAACTAAACTGTCTCCAAAACATCAAGATCAGAGACTGAGAAGTGTTCATCATTCTGCTGGGTAAGACCTGGGCAAATCATTCAAGTCTGACACTCAGTTTGTAACTTGGAAAAGGGGTAGAAGGACTAGGCCACAGTACATGGTCATGTTCTAACACTCTATAAACTAAAGCATCTATGTAAGAAATGCTGCTTTCATATAATGCTGGAAGCATAAACAGGTTCAGTTTCTTTTAGGGAAGGTCAGTTAGGTAGGTATGTCAAAATTTTAAATATACATTTCTGATAACCCAGCATTTTACTTCTAATAACATACAGGTTATTAATTCATCACTTCTTATAATAGCAGAACACTGGGATCACTAGATGTTGATCAATATGCAGGTGAGAAATAAATTATGATGCATCCACACAGCACAGAACACACTTGAATGTTCTGACCTGAACACTGAAATACACTTAAGTAAAAAAAGTAGGCGTCGGTACAGAAGGAGCCATTTATGTAAATATATATTTGTGTGTTTAAGTAGATATTTAAGAAGGCACTTAAATATCTAATGGACTAATTAAATAAAAACATACATGAAAAAAAGGACAGCCAGAAAATCACCCTATTAAAAGCACTAACCTCTAGAGCAGGGAGAATGGGGATGAAAGGGAATAAATGCAAAGTTTAATGTTTAAACTCAGTGTACTTCTGAGGTATGTTCTTTTAAAACAAGAATTGGTTTTCCTTTCATATAAATGAAACTTCAAAAATGTTTAAAGTAGAAAGAAAAAGGTGATGAAATATTTACCAAAAGGAGGCTTTTTCCAGAAAAGAAAATACTGATATAGATGACCTCCAACTTGTTGCCCTTACTGAGATGTAATGAATGTGAGAAGAAATGAGTAAGCATTGAAGCAGAAGAAGCAGAAAGAGATTTAATAAATAACAAATTTTTAAGATTATTTTTATTGTAAAAACTTCCTCTTTAATCAAGGCTTTTAACATGGAACAGGTTTGTTGAATAAAATGGAAAGTTTCCAATAAATTGAAACATAAATCACCATATGTACAATTCCTGGCAGAAGAAACACAAAATAGCAAGTTTATATTAGCTCTAAAAATGAGCCTAAAAACAAATTCCTGAAGAGCATAGACTAGGTCTTTCTCCTTTATACCCCAGAAGGACAACATTCAATAAATAAATACTACATCAAAATAAAATGATCTAACCATAACTTGGAAACATAAGTATGGGACTCTATCTCATTCTAAGGAATTGATAATAAAATGTGTCCATTAAAAAAAATATATTTCTCAACTACTTACAACTAAAAGTTTTCATTAAGTTCTCCTTGCCTCAATATTCAGCAAATATTTGGTTCCCTAACTTCCTCTTTACTGACCAAGGTTATACTGACTTATATCACATTCTCATATTTGAAAAGAATTTTTCCCAAATATTTTTAAACTTACAAAACCACTTCATTATTTTGTAGTACTTTCTTGGGTTCTCTAAGTCTCTATTTATGGTCTTTTCTATTGTAAGTTTTATAAAAACTTCAGTGGAATGAAAACAAACACCAACAATAGTATAATCCTGAGAGTCAACAATCTCTTAAAATCTTCACTATGTCATCAGTCTTTCCATTCATAAAATCATAACTCCTGTTGATGTGCTTTCCCATAGTGCGTGCACAGGTTTGCATTTTCAGAATGGAGAAAGGATATCACTGGTCATTCTTTCTACATTTCTGTTATTTAGTTCCATGGATGAACCTGCGTTGCTTTAGACACCACAGGAAGCAACTGATTTAAGAATGGAAGCTCATGAAGGAAATGATACAAATAGCTCAGTTCTGGGGATATTTCCTTCTCAGTTAATATCCAACCCAACAAACAACTCAGACTTACTACAAGCTAGCTACCGGGAAGAGGGGGAAAAAAAGCAATAGATAATGAGCATTATCCCTAAATACAAACCAAAAATTTTAATTACTCATCTTCTTGTGTTGTAACACAGTAACTAAGTAATCCGAAAGCAAATGATCACGATTTCCTCTACAATCTCACCCCCTCCACAATGAATAAAAGACATTCCCAAAACAAGTTATTTATAAGTCTTAGAATTCTTTTTTATTTTTTTTAATAAATTTACAACATGGTGTATGATTTAGCAGTAGGGTCACACCCTTACCGTAACACACCCACCACCAATGCATCATAACCCTCCATCATAGTCTAGTGCCCCATACTCACTTTGATCTCCCTCTCCCTTCAGGTAAACTCAATTCCACACTTAAGATTTCTAGGGTTTGTTATTGGTTTGGGTATTCGACCCTTTGTTTATTTTCTCTATATTTCACATATAAGTGAAACCACCCACTATTTGTCTTACTCCTTTGGGGTTATTTTCCTCAGCATAACCCCCTGCAGTTCCATCCATGTTGCCCCAAATGGCAAGAGTTTAACTTTTAAAATACAACTGAGTAGTATTCCACATTGTGTGCACACATGTGTTGTGTGAGTATACATATATACATATATAACATATCTTCCTAATACTTTGCTTAATAAAAATATTTTTAATTAATTTTACCTTTTTCTTTTCTATAGCATAGCTACTAGAAAATTCTAAATTATAAAAACAAATGCATTTGCAACTCACATCGTACTTTATTAGACAGTACTACTTTATAGATTACATTAGAAAAGGCAGTAAAGAGTGTTAAAAGTCAGACACCTAACTTATTATTGTGTAACCTTTGATATATTACTTCTCTCTAAGCCTCGGTTTTCTCTTCCGTAAATGTGATGATAATAAAATACTACCTCTTAGGGCTGCTGTTAGAATTAAATGAGGTGAAGTAAAGCAATTACTATGGTGCCTGACACATAATAAATGCTCAATAAACATTAACCACTACACTCACTATTGCCCCAACAATTATATTATTATTACTATTCACCATTAGCACATAAAGAAGATAAGGACAAAGACACAATTAGGTAGAAAGAAAGATAGAGAGAGGGTACAAACACTGGCGGTCCTAAGAGAACGCTCCATTTATTATAAATTGGAAGGGGTAGACCCAATAAGGAACAGTTCCTCTTTGCCACACCAGTAAAAAACTAACTTTAGGCTGGCATCGGCTCCCAAAGACCGCCTGTATGCAGACACACATTACTCAACAGCAGTCTCTGCGGTATCCAGGACATTCTCTTTCCATAGAAATGTATCAGAGAACAAGGGATACAGAATTAAAGGGCTATTCCTACAGTAGTATAAACAACCTTAGCCTGAACTCTGGGAGACTTAAATCTTGCCATTCCTATCTGCAAGTCAGTTGTCCTCTCTGTTTACAGGCTAAATGTTCTCTGAAGTTCCTTCAGCTATGAATATTCTTTTCCCCTCTTTCAAAAGTGGTTGCAGAGCAAGAATGGCTATGCAAGAGCTCTGCCACCACCATCATAAAAACATCCAATGTAAGCACAGACACTGATGGTGACAGGCCTTGGCACACGTTCAGCCTATGGTGAAAGGCAGGGAAGTCTTAGGCTTTTCTCCGATGTTATCCTCTTCTTGGACACAACCATAACTTTTCCTAATGGGACATCTTGTATTCCTCTTGTCTGGCTAATTCTGCTTCCTCTTTCAAGGTTCAGAACACACTTCATACCCTTCAACAAGAGCATTCACTGATGTTGCAAATCTAGGTCAAGGGCACTTTTATATGCTCTGGAATCAGCTGTTGTTTCCCTCTATCACTGTCCCTGTTACACCATATTGTGATTTTGTTATTAACCTGTCTTGCTGGTAAGTCAGCTCCTCGAGAGCAATAACCAGGACACAGTGCCTGTAGGCATTCAACAAATACTGAGTGATGTTTTACTTATCTTTATATTCCCAGGACCTAATATAGTATCTGACAAACTTAAGTCCTCAAAATAAAGAAGAGGCCATATGTGACCATTCTTTCTGAATTCCAGACACCTTTATCCCACTGTTTGCCTTATATCTCTACTTGGTTACCTCAAAGCTACCTCAAAACTCAATTTATCTCCTTTTTTCTTCCTCTTTTTTAATTCCATTAAATTTAGGATCCTGGAATTCATTGACATTTTCTGTATTAATATTCATCTCTATGCCTAACTTACCTGCACTAGCAAGAACAGGTCTCTATTCTGCAGGAAATAAAAGAGTTCATGTGGAAAAAATTTGGGTCTTATTATTTAATCAAATATCCTGTTTTGTAAGACACACTGATGCTGTCATGAGCATTTTCACATTATCTTTATTTTTAAAACTGTCATCCTTCATGGCAGCAGGTTATTCTAATATAGTAAAAACACACTGAAGCTTGGACTTAGATTTGGTATTTAGCCGGAATATGCTATTCAGCTTTCGCTCAGGCTTAGTCTTTGACCTTGGTAGATGAATGCCTACTTCAATAACATTTTTGACAGCTCTGAATTCAGTATGAGCAGAACTTGCATAATCACTGATTTACCACCATAAAACATCAGTGGAACAGTTTTTTAAAAAAAAAAAAAAAACCTCAATTTATACTCCATATGTCCTTTTTCCCACTAAATGCCTGTCTTCATGCAATGTTCCACTGCTCAGCAAATTCAGTTGTGAAAACAAGAATGCCACCTCCCTCAATCTCACCTCCCATACAATTCATCAGCAAATCTTTGGATTCTAACTCCTAAATGAGTTTTCAGTTGATTTATTTCTTGGCAACTTCTATGTTACCATTCTACTCCACAGCACCTTTGGTGTCTCACTTGGATCATCACTTAGCTCCTAACTGATTGATCTCAATGCTTCTACTCCAAACCATCCTTCCACACAGCAATAAGGCTGAATCTGCCAAATTATAAAGGTGATGGTGCACCATTTCCCCCGACCCTTCTCTCTAAGGCTCCCAGCCGGGCTTTAAGCCCTTCAGTGGCTTCCCAACATTTGTAACATAAAAGAACAAACGGGAAACATAACTAAGGCCTTCAAGGCTTATGAACTCTGGCTCCTTTCTAAAACCACAATCATGTTCCCTGGCACCTGAGAAGCTCCCTGATGCCACATGGTGTTGGCATTAGCTGTTCCTTTGGTGGGACGACCCTTCTTTTCACCTCTTAACAGCCTCTTAACAGCCTTTTAACACCTCTCAACAGCCTCTTAGCCAGTGACTCAGGTGCTATTTCCTGAAGTAGTCTTCCTTGACCTCAAGTCATTTAGCCTAGGCCCCCTGTCATATACCCTGTATTCATGTCCTTCACAGAATTCATCTCTTTGTATTTAATGCCCCCCCAACCCACTTATAGGTCATTTCTCAACAGAAATCTATTAAACATGTAAATCAGATTAGTCACTCATTGCTTAAAACCTGTCACTGCCTTCCTATCTGACTTTATATAAAAGGCATACTTTTACAAGGCCTACAGAGTTTTGCGTGAGCATCACCCAGCCACCTCCCTGAAATCATTTCCTACCTCTCTCCTCACACATGCTGTACCAGTCACGCAGGCCTTCCTGTCCCTGAAGCTTACTCCTGACTCGGGTCCTTATAATTGTCTTTCCTCTGCCAGAACGTTTTGTTCCTAGAGTCTGCACTACCAGCTACTCACCATTCCAGTCTCTGCTTCCTTCACCCTACCTAAAAGAACACCCTGCCTTCCCACCCCACTTATAGCCCTCTGCTCCATTTTGTTTTCTTCATGGCATTTGTCACTAGAAGATAAGCACCGGGAGGAAGGATTTTTCCCTATTCTTCTTTCTCTATGACTACAAAAATACCTGGCACATTGTAGGTAGTTAATATCTGTATGAATGCCTAAAGTAATATAGTCCTGTTTCAAAAACTGTACTCTGCTGACATAGATAAGAGATATAGGCATGAAGATCTGACACAAGTGGCTGTGGTAAGCAGAATTCTAAGATGGGCCCCCACATGTACATGTCTGGTGTAACCCTCTTCCTTGACTGTGGACAGGACCTGTGAATATAGGATAGTTACTCATGTGACTAGACACCTTATGGGTGACTCTGTGATAGACAACTGGAGAGATTCTCTTGCTGGCTTTGAAGACAGAAACTGCCAAGTTGTGAGCGGGCTATGTGGTTAGGTCCTCGAGAAGCTAAGAGTGACTGCCAGCTGATAGACATCAAGAAAATGAAGACCTCAGTCACACAATCAAAGGACTCAAATTCTGCCAAGAACCAATGAGCTTGGTAGAATATCCTAAACCTCAGATGAGAGTACAGGCCTGTAGACACCTCAGATTTAGTCTCATGAGACCCTGCACAAATAATACAACTATATCAAGTCTGGACTTTTGATCTACAGAAACTGTGAGATAACACTTGGCAGCTGTTTTAAGCTATAAACAGTACATTGCTACACATCAATAAAAAAACCAATACAATTTCATCAACTCTATCAAACCCAATGCCCACTTTTTTAACAAATATCTTGTTTCAACTCCTGCTATTGTGAAATAAAATTGAGAGATTTAGAACTTACTAAACACTTAGAAAAATACAAGAGTTATGAGAGAAATTAAAAGAAAATAAATTATAATAAAATAACACACATTTCAACTCCACTAGAAAACAAAATTGCCTCTATAAATTTTTGTAACGCCTTCTGAGGGAAGATTCCACATTCACTGAGGACCTGTTTGCAGGAACAGTTATTTAGAACATATTAGCTCCAAACTGGGAGGATATTTAATCTTTAGATGCCTACTATTTGTTAATTTTGTTACTTTATATATCATGTTGTAAAGCATGTCTTTGAAAGTCACATTAACATTATATTTTTATTCTAACCTTTTCCCCAAATGAACTAAGAAGGTCTGAAAGTGTCATAATTTCCTCTTCCCCCCTCCTACTCCTCAATTATTAAGCACTCACTGGGCACATGATACTGTTCCTTGAAATTAATTTTCACAATTAAATAGACCTTTAAAGCTTCTAATTCATTTCCCAACTCTCATTTTTCAGATGTGAGCAGAGAATCACCATCATCTAGTGGCTCATTATACACGCTGTAAAATATTTCACCCCAGCTGTGAAGCCGGCCATAGTAAATACGCTTTGTTGTCTTAATCAAGATTTATGATAATATAATAATGTAATTTTTAAAGGCCACATGCCAAAGTATTTCCTAAATTAATAAAAATACTTAGTACTTAACCTATAACACACTCTAAAATCATCATACAATCTTGCAGGTAGCTATATGTCCCTGTGCCCAGGGCCAGTAACAATTGATGGAGAGCCTGTCACCAAGCCTATCCACTTGATTTATTTTACAGTAGCCTTCTAAGGCCACATATATAATGGGTACTCACTTTGTGATGGAAAAATAAATTATTTAGTCTGGACAACCAGACAGTGTTACTATTAAGTTATTAATTCACTAAGAGGGGGGAAATTCCCTGAACAGTTTTTTTCATGCCCAAATAGCACACTATTAGTAAATATTCACAAAGTCTAAGAACCTTAGAGCTAGAGAGGATTTAAATATCAAAACTGCAGCTTTTTACAGAAGAGAAAACTGAGAAACTTCTCTAAGGTCACAGTTATCAGTGGCAGAACCTGGGATAAGGAGCAATAAAGCTACAGGATCTCAATTTAGAAAATGGAGATAACCCTATTCCTGATAGGGTGGATATGAGAATGTAATAAAATAGTGTAAAATAAAACACATGAAAAACATAGCACAGTGCCTGACAGTTAACAGTCACTTCTTAACTTATTTCTTTCCAGGATTTCTCCCACCAAAATTCCCATCCCAACACTTTTATTTTCTTACCAAAAAAATCTTAGGGTGATGTAACTTTGATGATGATTTTCTGACATGTATGTTGCACTGACAACAAATTAGAGCAGTTAGAGTACGTTCAGGTATGGAAATACTAGGAGACTACAGAAGCAGCAGCCGAACCCAGCTCTCAACAGTTGGATCTAGACTCCCCAGAGGTTTAAGGAATGAGCTCAAATTAGCTTTCCCGAGGCTGAGAACAGGCAGAATTTATTTATTTTTTAAAGATTTATTTATTTATGCATACAACCTGGGGTGTAGGCCAGAGCTGTGGAGGTGTGAGAGGATTCACCAGAGACAGAGTGGGGAGCAGAACAGGTAGATCGACTGAAATACACTGCTGAGGGAAGCAGCGGCCAAGACCGGAGAGGTCTGCTGCGCCATGTGGGAAGCTCCCTGACCGGGGATCGAACTTGTGCTGCAATGGCTCTGGATAGCTTTACAGTGCTGAGACTTAACCTGCTGTGCCACCAGGGAGGCCCTGGGCAGAATTTAGAGTCACTTGTCAAATTTGCATTTCATACTTTCTAGTCCAGTTTTTCAAAGTTTATTCAAACTTCGAATATCTATACCCCTGGCCTCTGCTTTCTGACCTTCCTGAATCCACTAATTCTCACTATCAGCTCATTACTCCACTGAAAAGGCTCTCACCAGTTACCTCTTAGTTGGAAATACCTAACATTGGCTTTTACATCTTTTTTTAAAATATAATTTATTTATATATATTTTACATCATTGTTCAATTTTGTACAGTGTTTGCCTTCTCCTCTCAGGTGCAGTCCCCATAGAATTCCCACCACCAGTTCACCACTCCTCACCCCCATGCACCACTGCCATAGTCCCTTGTGCGCTTTCCTCCCCCTGTTTTGATCCTTCTGCCTCCCCCTTCCCTGCAGAATGTCTCTGATTTATAGCTGCCTGTTAACTTTGTTTTGTTTTTTATTGTTATTGTTTTTTCCCCATCCCTTATTTGGTTCCCCATATTCTTCCTATAAGTGAAACCATCTGATACTTTTCTTTTTCCTTCTGACTTATTTCACTGAGCATAATCCCTTCTAGATCCATTCATATTGCTGTGAATGGATGGAATTTATCTTTTTTATGGCTGAATAGTATTCCATTGTGTATGTATAGCACATCATCTGAATCTAGTCATCTATTTTTGGGCATTTGAGTTGTTTCCATATCTTACCTATTAAAATAGTATTGCAATAAACATAGTGGTGCAGGTATCCTTTTGAACTAATGTTTTTGTGTCCTTTGGGTAGATCCCTAGGAGTGGAACTGCTGGGTTATATGTTAGCTCCATTTTCAGGTTTGCGGAACCTCCGCACAGCCTTCCTTAGTGGTTGGACCAGTTTGCATTCCCACTAGCAGTGTAGGAGAGTTCGTTTTTCTCCACATCATCACCAATGTTTGCCACTGCTAGTTTTTTAAATATGTGCCATTCTTACTGGTGTAAGGTGGTATCTCATTTTAGTTTTGATTTGCATTTCCCTGATTATAAGGAGATGTTGAACATTTTTTCATATACCTGTTGGCCATTTGCATTTCCTCTTTGGAGAAGTTTCTTTGTAGCTCTTCTGCCCATTTTTTGACTGGATTGTTTACTTTGTTTTTGTTGAGTTGTGTGAGTTCTTTGTAGATCTTTGTAATCAGTCCCTTATCAGTTGCATGGAGTGCAAAAATTTTTTTTCCATCTTTACCTTCCTAGATCTCTCTGTAGCATGCAACACTTTTAACCATGCCCCTATAGAGACTCTAGTCCATTAACCTCTATGGCACTCTCTCTTCTGCTTCTCCCTTTACCTTTATGTGTCTCATCTTTCATTACTGTCTCCCTCAAAATTGTGTTTCCCAGGGCTATGCCTTCCTGGTGAGTTTGCCTTTCTCCTGGTTTCAATTACTTCCTACTAACTTCTAAATCTCTATCTCTAGTCCAGACCATTCTTCTGAACTTTAGATTCATATGTCTACAGTATGATTCTACTACATATCCCACTGGCACCTCAAATCAACATACTCAACATCCAACTAATCTCTTAATGCACACGGTCCACTTCCAATGTCCTTTATTTAATATGATGCATCACCACACAGTAATCAATGCTAAAAACCTGTAATTTTTCTTTACTGCTTCATCTCCTAGACCCCACCCTATATAATCAATTAGTTAGCTCTTCTAATTTTACCTCTCAAAAATCACTCAAATTCATTCCTTCTAAGCCTACCCAACAAATCCTATGTAGGCCAGATTTCAATCCTCTCTCACCTGAACTATTTCAACAGCTTACTAAATATCTTCCAGCTCCCCATTTTGTCCCCCTCAATCCCAAGGCCACTTCGATCACAGAATAATCAATCTAAGATGATATCAAGATATAATCACACAACCCCTTTGCTGAATGCTTTTTAAATGATTTTCCAATTAAAACGCTCTGAATTCAGAGACCTCTGCACTTTGAAATCCACCCTCTACACTCATTAAATATGACCTTGACAAGTTACTTCTCTGCACCACCATAATTTCACTTGTGAATGTACCAGGGCGAAAAATGAGATAATAACTATAAAGCATTTAACAGCGCTCCTGTCATACAGTGAATGCTTAACAAATGGTAGTCATTGGTTGTTATATTATTAATTCAATCGTGATTATTATATTATGACCATGCAAGTTTATAGGCCACACATGGTCCTCCTTGAATTGACCTTTTGTTTACCATTCCAGCCTCCTCTCTAAGGATGCCTTGCCACTCAATGCTTCTTCAGAAACACCAAGTTAGTAACCACTTACTCTGACGCTTTGCCATCTGTAGGGTAAATGAATTAATCAGGCTTTTTACGCCACTAGCCTCTGTGGCTATCACCTGTGCCTTGATCACATCAATGCAGAAGGTGCTTGGGAGTGTGCCTGATTGTGGACACCTGGAGGATGGGTGTGCGCACACGTGTAAGTGGGCACACGCGAGCCTAGAGGCTAGGATAAGAGGGTGAGGATAAGAGGCATCCGAAAGAACACCAGCAAGAGCGCAGAGAAAGAGCACAAAGATCAAGGGGGCTGGGAGGTTCAGTTGCCTGCCTGCCTCCCAGTCCCCACTGCCCAGCCCCTGCCTTCCTCCCTGCCTGGTGTGCCTGTGTAACTGGTTCTCTGAGACAACATTAAAGCCAAGGTAGCTGGGACTCTCTTTATCTGTCTGACCAAACTGATAGTGAACCTGCCCCGTGCTTGCCAACACAACCCCACCTCTGCCAAATATCCATATTCCTGTCACCCCCTGCAGAGGTAAGTCCTATTCTTTAAACCTAGTGAGAAGGCTACTCCCCCAGGAAGGCTGGGTAGTACCGGAAGTACAGACAGACTGCTAAGTATTCATGGCAAATGTATTCTAAGCTAATAATCTTCTAGATACATTTGTCACCGCACTTAACACCGTTACAAACATCAACCTTTAAATGTACTTCCTTCACTACAAATTCTCTGTGAGCAGGAAACATTATTCTCCTTTTATACACAGCACTTAATGTAAACTAGTATCAAGAGGTCAACATATGTGTCCATGGATAAACGGGATGCTGCCTGAGTACCTCCTTCCCAATTTTACCTGCTTAGGCCAATTGTTGAGTAACATCATACTCAAATTTAACTTTGTGAATTCAACTAGTTGTACAGGAGGAGTCAGAAATAGTGGGAGCTCCCCACTACTTGAATACCTATGCAACTTACAGTCCAGTCGGAAACAGAAGATGTGAGTGACCTTAGAAGTTTCTCAATAATTTAACAGGACTATAGGGAAACCAAATAGGAGAGAGACACTCAGCACGG
>PVIJ01001210.1:197240-213709 GCA_004024925.1 Scalopus aquaticus | reverse complement strand
CTTTTCTTCTTTGGAGAAGTGCCTTTTGAGCTCTTCTGCCCATTTTTTGACTGGGTTGTTGGCTTTGTTTTTGTTGAGTTGTGTGAGTTCCTTGTAAATTTTTGTTATTAGTCCTTTATCAGATGTATTGTGTGCAAAAATCTTTTCCCAGTTGGTAGGGTGTCTGTTAGTTTTGGTTAATGTCTCTTTTGCTGTACAGTGATTCATAAGATTTACTTATTCTGAAATATTTTGTTGGACTCTATCTTTTCCTCTGGCATTCCAGTTTTATGTAGGTTGGTTATTTCAATTGAGAATTGAGTTGGATTGGGACACTTGCTGTTTTAGTAAGACTCAGTCTATCTTTTTTTTTTAAAGATTTATTTATTTATGCATACAAGCTGGGGTACAGGCCAGAGGCGTGGGGTAGCGAGAGGGTTCACCAGAGACAGAGTGGGGAGCAGAACAGGCAGATCCACCAAAATACACTGCTGAGGGGAGCAGCGGGCAAGGCAGGAGAGGTCTGCCCCGCCATGTGTGAATCTTCCCCCGCCAGGCATCGGACTCTCATCCTGCTGCTGACAGCTCCACAGCCCAGCGCTTAACTGCTGCGCCACCAGGGAGGCCAAGATTCAGTCTGTCTTTAATTCTTCCTCTCTGGGGGACATGTTTCTCCTAGGCTTTTAACTGAAAAGGTGGAAAGTTTTTCTCTCCTCAGCCCTGAAATATTGAGGTTAATCTAGCTCTGCCTTCTATGATTTGCTTATTAGCTCCCGTCACAGGTAACTTCAGAATCTGGTAAATGTCTTCATGAAAAGAAAGATCTGCCTATGTTTGTGGTACATTCTCTTTCCCCGGTTGGCCTTTGGTTTCCTCACATATGTTTCCACAAACGTCAAGGATATTATACTCTACTTTTTGAAGCTTTAGATAGAGTTTCCCACTTCTCTTATACCTCCATAACTAAGTAAATCTTCCATGGGAAATCTCGTTTGAGATTCCTTAAGTTTCCAACTTTTTATTCCAGTTCCATGAGCCATTAAAAAACTTTGATAGTTTCTCTCTTCTTAGTAGAGATTCCCTGCTTGGGCCAGGCTTGAATTTTTAAAAATTAATGTTACTAGCATTATTATGAGCTCCTCATTGGAACCCATCTTTGGTTTGCACAGGCTGTATGTAGCATCATCTTCATATGCAAAATCAGCATTCATTTGTTACATTTTATTGTTTATCATTTATCTAATTCATGTCACTATTTTACTTGGCAGCTTCTATGTTTTTAAAACAGGCATTTGAAGGAGAATACCCTAAATTATTGCGTCTTTATAATGATTTATGGAAACGTCTTCAACAATACAGCCAAAATATTCAAGGAAGATTTAATGCAAGTGGAACTACAGATCTCTATGTTGACCTACAATACATAGAAGATGATACACAGGACATATTCTTACCTAAAAGACCAGATTATGAGTATGTTTGTTTAATCAGACCTGTTTGTTGGCATGTTAAGGGGTTTGTCTTTTATTTTTACTGTAAATTTGAAATTAAGAATATGCTAATCTTCTAAGTATTGATAATGCTTATTATTATTTGCATACCTTAAAAGACTTGGCACACTTTTAACCAAAGAGGTCAAATTTCATCTTTAGTTAAGCAGCATGATTCCTGTTAGAATCTGCTTTAAACTATAATACCAAATAGGGTGAGCAGAAGCTGGGAGAGATGAGCATATTTTGTCATTATCTTTTAATTGAAGTGATAATATACCTGTAGCTACGTTAGGTAGTATCATCATTGATGGAACACTGATATGAATGTAATATAAAAGAAATAGTGTGTTTAGGATCGATAGGAGAAATAAACCTATGCTGAGATTGATTCTGTGTGATAGAAAAACACAGTATAGTCAAAATTACCCCAGAAAGTATAGCTCATATAACCATATTCAGAAGTCATATTGGAAAACAGTCTACCATTTTTTAATAAGGTCAAACCAGCTAGCTTTTCCTCACATATTGAAAGTATTATTTTCATATATTTGAGCACCAGGCAATTGGCTGGCTCTCATACATCCCCTCTATCACACTATAATCATATTTATTGTGATAAGACAGACTCAGATAGTAGCAAGATTTTTATTATTTGACTTGTAAGAAAAGTGTTGGAAAGATTCATGGATGTTATTTAAATGTTCCTCTTTCAAAGATTTTTCCTAAATACTTATAGTTGAATTGCATCCATTGTAGTAAGAAGTGTAGTAAGAGGAATGATTCTATTCTAAACAAGGAGGTTAGATAAGCACTGATATGAGTGGACAGAAACTTTAACCCATATCTTTTGACCTACAAAGATACAATAATACATTAACTTTTTTAAATAGTTTAAATAGCATATATATTATTCTATTTCCGACTTAATTTTATTTTTAAATCCATATGCATGCACTCTTTAAAGGTCTAGAATATATACAGCAAATGATACTAGTGATTTATCTCCAGGAGGTAGAATTTTTATTTTATATTTTCTGCTTTTATTGAAAATGAGTATATATTACTTATAGGGGGAAGGGGCAATAAATTCAATGGGGAGGGAAAAAAATCAGAGTTAAAAAAATCTCAATGTGCTTTGAGACTAAATTTAGTAAAGCAGTTGGTGGGGAAGAGGAGGTATGACCCATATTCTAAAAAACCAAAAAATCATGAGAGTAATAAAACAAATTCAGTGAATTTTAAATATTCTTTTGGGGAAGTAAGCCAGAGAATAAAACATAAATTTGACCATGTTAGCTGAGTCAAATTCTGCATGGAATTATTTTAAACCACTTGACTGCTGTATTTTCTGTACCTAGGATATACCTGACAAATTGTAGAAACTTAATATTTTATGGAGAGGAGACTGAGGGAATGATGGGGAGTGTATAAAGTTGTTTCAAGCATGGAGATCTTAGAGGTAGAGTCATTTTAGAATGGTGACAAATAGGGAAGCTCAATAGTAAAGGTAATAAAGATAAACTTATATTAGAGGGCAGGTTTTAGAAAAGTTAACTGTTTTGGCCTTTATAGTCACCAAGAATCCTTGTGATAGATTTGGAGAATAGGAAGTTTGTTAGTACTTACAATTCAGTCCTGAAATTTCTGCAGAAGAAGAAAGAGCCTTCTTGATGTTAGAAAATGACAGGAACAAAAATTGGGAAGACACTGGTTTCCTTGTTCCATTTGTGGACTTTCAGTTTCATCTATTGTAGAAGTTATCATAGCACTTTACCTAATATTCCTTCACTAGACTATATACCACTTTAAATCTGTATCTTAATAGTACTTAACAAGAGCTTGGTACACAGTATTCTCAGTTAATCTGTATTGAATGAAATACTTAAGAGTATACTTAAGTATTAAGTAATACTTAATACTTAAGAGTAAGAAAGCAGATGGAAATAATGATTATAGACATTTGTTGGTAAATGTCAAAGAAAAATATAAGATCCAGTGGTTGGACTGACAAATGAAAATCAGCATAAATAATTGAGACGTGCAAAGAATAAGAAGGAAAAAGTGTTTAGTAGGCTACATTTTTGTTGATAAAGAATATTGTAAAAACAGATTAGCTTAGAATACCAGTTGAGAGTACTATGTGACTGTAGGACTTTCACAAATACTTTTCCTATCTTGCAAATAAGAATTTTGGCATGAAAATTAATAAAAGTTTAGACTATGTATACTTCCCTTGAAGATAGTGAGATGTATGAGAAATGGCAACTGTGGGTGGAAAGGGTTTAGTTAATGGAGCAGGTCTCTGCAGACTTGCTCTTTTGTCTGTGCTTTGATACTATGTAAAAACAGGATTTGCTAAGTGAATGCATAGCCTTGTTAGAATTATTTAGATTATGCAGTATTATTCTTATAGTTTTAACTGACAGACTTACTACAGTAGGTACTGATATTATACCTAGGATTTATATATAAATTAAAATGTTGATGTAGCCCTTAATAAACATGATGTAGTCCTTAATAAAAATTATGAAATGTATTTGTAAATATATTTTAAACCATTTTTTTTGTTTAGACAGTTATATTTATATAGGAGATGTTTTTAAGAAAGGTATTTGCAGCCTGATACAATGGCATTTAGTGTCGTATCATTTAAGTTCATTTTTAATAAATTTTGTTCCCACAGTCCAGAAAAGGCTTTAAAAGACTCACTGCAACCCTTTGAGGCTGCCTATTTATCAAAATCCTTGTCTCGGCTCTTTGATCCTATCAACTTGGTTTTCCCCCCTGGCGGTCGTAATCCTCCATCTGCAGATGAACTTGAAGGTATCATTAAAACTATTGCAAGGTATGTGATTTTTATATAAGGGCATGCCATAAAATGCTTGCCTCATTTGATAGTGATGTATGATAGTAGTACATTTTTAATTTATTTCAATTAATTCAGGTAATTAGTTCTGCAGTTAAGCCAGAGTTTTGCGGTGAATGAGTATACATATTAAGTACCTGGGATCCCAGTTAATAAAGCCATTTAAATACAGTCTAAAAATGGTCTATTTAATTATTCTTGTCAGGGATGCAAGAAAAACTTAATTATTTATGTCATAGTAAATTTTTGATAATATGCAGGAAAGTTAATAATTTTATAAATTGAGACGATAAAGCTTAGAAGTTAATGTTTTTGTATCTTACATCTTAAAAGTACTTCTTGGCACACACAGGATTGTAATCCTTATTAGCCTACTTGTATTTGCTATTTTAAGCTTTCTACGTGAATGTGACAGCTTTTAAACTTTCAAAAGGGAAGATATCGTAGTAGAGGTGCCACCTGGAATGCTTGCAGACAATGTAATTATACTATTGTCTCAAGACATTTTCAGGTTAATGGTTATCAGACTGATTTTTTCAATACAATTGAGACTATCTCAGTTTTTGTCATGCTTAACAAGTAGGCCCTATACATTTGTAGGTGGACATTTTGCAGAGTAAAAATGGTAGTCAATATAGGACTATGGTATAGAACTCTTAGATTCTTTTAGACTGCAAAGTTATAGGTGGTGCATCTGGGGGATGTGAGAGTAAAACAACAACAACAACAAAAACACAGGTAGCATATACAGGAGCATATCTTTAACTATACTTATAGGAGAAAGAAAATAATGGTTATAAACATTTAATGGTCATTGTCAAAGGAAAAATATAAGACCCAATAGACTTACAAATGAAATGAAGCATAAATAATTGAAGACATGGAAAGAATACAGAGGAAAGAAGTGTCTGAATTGTCCAGCATCTTGTTCCTAAATTTCTCTACAATTATCTTGACTTTCCAAAGACCTGACTATAGACTTTTATCTTAATGTCTCTGTGATCTGTTTAGCATAACAGTGACAAAAACAATCCTGGATTCAGTTTATCTCTTTGACCTGTTTATGGAAATGTTAAAGAGGCATCTCCCATTCCTCTATGCAGTTTGACAGTGCTATAATCATATATAATCTGGATCTTGAAAAAACATACTTATACCAATGTTTAATAGAACATAAATGTGAGCATTGAAAAAAAAAGTGATTAATGAAATTGTCTCACTCTTATATTAAATGGTATTTTGTCACACACAACATATATACTAGTTTAGCTTCAAACTCCTACACTTTCTTCATACAGAGATTTGATTATTGCCAACATATAATCTACTTCAGAGATATTACTTTTCTTGCCTCCCCATCTATATATAAATTTTCATGCAGTATTTAACTCCTAGTATTTTTCCCATGGTTTTTCTAAACACTTTACTTTTATTTTTATTTTTTTAGTAGTAGCTAATGTTTTTTCTTTCATTTACTTATTTTTTATTAGTAGTAAATTTATTTATATTTTTAATTGTGATTACATAAGGATCCTTCCAATCAGGTGTCATCACTGTATTGCACTCATCACCACCCCCCATGCTTTTCCACCATAGTCCATTGTGCTTCCTTCCCTCTTCTAAACATTTTTTTTTTTTTTTGGCCAGTCATCTCAGATGTCACAGTTAATCCAATGTTAAGTTGAAATCAGCATGACAAAGAAAATACTTAATTCATTTAAAAAATTTTCAAATTATATTTTGTTATGCTTTTGATATATTTTAAAAGCTACTATATACAAAATAGCTTGAATTGGCATAATTTCTACAGAAACTGAGTATCTTTATGTATCATGTGTAGTTTATATTTTTAGCCTATATCCTTTCAAGGTCATCATTTCCATTCAAGAACTGTCATTTCCTTGCAGATGTCTGTGATATGCACTCTCTAATTGCACTTATCAGTATTAACAAGAATGCTACTTTAAAAATCTGTACACAATTTACTCTCTTAATCACAGCCTGAACCCACACATGATGTGCTTTTATTAATGGGAAACTGGTCATTAACCAAGCCATCTCAAAGCACTTTTTCCTAATACTGAATTTAGGAGGGAAAATGAAGCAGTGCAACCAATTCTTAGAAGCAGTCAGTGAAATCTATAAAAAGAATCATCACATTGCTTATTAGGTTTAGATTTATATGTTGATATTTTCTTCATTGATGAACTATGTTGCTAATAATTAGTCTGCTTTTGTTTTCTCCAGTGAACTAAACGTAGCTGCTGTTGATGCAAACCTCACGTTAGCAGTGTCAAAAAATGTGGCAAAGACCATCCACTTATATGGTGTAAAATCAGAACAGCTTGTAAGTGACAGCTCTTACCTGTAAACTTTCATAATTTTGTTTAAAATTGCAATACCTGACTATAAATATTGAATTGACTGAATATTAATTTACTGTCATTTTTTACTTTAGTAAAATTGAAACTTCCTGATGAATTTAAAACAGAAAAATTGTTACATCTTTTAAAAAATGGCCCTCCTACCATTGTAATACTTTCAGAATGCAGGCAGGATTTTTAAGGTTTATTTTAAAAAAATACATGTGTCACTGTATGAGCTAATTTTATATACTGAAAAATAATGATTTCAGATTGATCAGATTTCCCTTCCTGTCACTACTTAATACAGATTTCATTTATCCACTGTTATCTATTATGAAATTGACTTGAACTGTTAGAAAGAAAGTGGAGGAAGTGAAGTGCTTAAAATTGTAATATCTTGTTGATTTACTTTCAAAAGACTCCAACCCTAAAATAGATAAGTTTAACCCTAAAATTATTCTATTTGAAACTTTTATATGTTTAATAGCTACATAAATGAATCATAATCTTAATTCTTTACATGTGTGTTCTAAAGTTCAACATACGTATTTACCAAAATATATATAAGCAACTGAAATCCAAAGAGTAAGGCTTTAGTATAATTTTAACTGTGATTCGTATGCTAATTCTAGAAAATGTGCTAATAAAAGTCTGATATGTTTATTATCTTTATAGATATAGCCAACCAAACATTCATTTTAACCTCTCTGATTGCTCCCAGTTGAAATATAGAATGGAGTAATCTACTTGTACCTATATTCTGGTAGTTTGAGTTTGTTCTGGAATAATTTTTAAGGTAGGTTGGTAGCACATTGAACTAAAGGAATTTATGTAAAATGATCCTTGGTGGTTAATAGTCATATCATGAGGTTTCCTACTTTTAGTTCTAATGGATGACCAGATTTTGTTTGCATATTAATATGGTGCTATTTTCCATTCAGTTGTTTTTGCAGCCTTAAATAATTTGGCATCTTTTTTTTTAAACTTTGTTTATTGGAGACTGCCCTACAGAGACTTTGGAAGCTCTGTGGGTAATGAGATGACTAATTTTTCTCTTAAACATTTTCTTGAAAGCTTTACTATAATTTTAATTACTCTTAAAAACATGGTTTATTGCTACAAATGAAATTCACTACTATACCCAATAGAATTAAGTATAATTATCAAAAATGGCAGGGAAGAAAATTTTTAGTAGATTGTCCAACTTGAGGAAAACATTAAAGGAAGAGTCAGCATAGTTATACAAAGTATTTTGCATTTCTGTGGTAGGAAGCCACAGAGGAGATGGTAGAAGTTATTGCCTTCAATATGACAAAAGGCTTTGACAAAATTAAAATTCATCAACCACTTTGTGATTGAATTAGTACTGTTTGTCAAATAGCCTGTGACTGAATTTCTCACACCATCCAAACCTACAATGCTAAAGACTAGCAGAATTGATGTAAACCTGCTTTGCCTCATAATTTAGGAGAGAAATAATAAGAACACCAAAAAAGAAAAAAAAAACTTCATAATTAAAAAAAAAGTAAGTCATTTATTTTAAAATTTTAAGTGCATTTCTTCAAAAGTAATTTTAATTTTCAACTTTCATTTTATTGTGTAAAGGACACATAAATATTAAATAAATAAAAAATTGTATCATGTTTTATTTTTGAAATATATTATTAATTAATGACTTAAGTAACATTTTATTGCACTTCTCTTATATTTTGGTGTTAATAATGCTGTTTCTGCCACTCCTCTGTTTTTAAATTTACCATATTTTGTTCTTTGATCTTGCCATATTAATATTCTTTTATAATAATTTCACTGAAAAATATTTAAAGACAAAGGCTACATCTAAAACTTTAGTGGGAAAAAGACTTGAAATAGATTTTTTTTAGAATTTATTATTTATTTATGCATACAAAAACTGGGGTGTAGGACAGAGGTGCAGAAGGTGAGAGAATTGACCAGAGACAGAGTGGGGAGCAGAACAGGTATATCTACTGTGCTTCAGTGGCTGGCAATAGCTTGATAGAGCTGAGACTTTAACCCCTGTGCCACCAGGGAAGCTCCTTGAAACAGATTTTTAACTAAAATACACTTCATCTGTAAGTAGAAATGTTGATTTGACATTTGGTTTGATAACTAAGTCTATATAAGTGGAGGATTCTTTTTATAAATGAAAAACTTAAATCTCAAATCCACAGGGTTGAAAAGTGACAGAAATCGCATGATCAATGAAATGTTAAAGTAATGAACTAAAGGAAAGGTAGAATCTTAAAGACAAGCATGTTTTTGAAAAGGGTAACCTGAAAATACAAAACCTGAAACGTAGACCGTACAACTTTCCAGAATCTTAAATTTATTTCCCAAAGATTAGTTTTGGAAGTTTCTTGGTTACCCGAACATTTAAGTATACTTAACTATATCTTTATTTACATGAGGAGAAAGACTCAGAAAAGGATTTCTCAAGCTGATTCTATCCTGTACTCCATCCTCACAGTCATCTAAACTCACTGTGTATTTGTATATATTCTTCTGTATACCTGTGAAAGCGATGTTATTTCTTTTCTACCTCATCATTTAAATGTTCTGAAATATAGTAGAGTAAAACATATATACATTATATAGTACATTGCTATACTTACAATCTGAAATTATTTTACCATCCCATATGTATTATTTTTTCTAAAGCTTTTCTGTACTTAATCACCGAAGCTTTGTACAAACCTAAACCTCTGTAGGGACAAATCATAAAATCTTTTTATGACTCTTAAATGGTACTAGGGAATTCTTATTTTAAGGTTAGGGTAGGGCTGTAAAAATACCATGATTAAGCTTTTGATTATCCATTTCATGTACTATCTCATTTATTTCACAACAATCCTGTAAATTGAGTGTTAATATCTGCCACTTCAAAACTTAGAAATTGGGATTTAGAAAGGCCAGTAACATGCCCAATATAGACTGGTAAAAATAGAATGCCAAGTAGCAAGTGTTGAAACTGGCATTCAAAATCAGATTTGATTCTCAGGAAAGCTTTAAAACCTTTCTGTTTCTGACCTGTACCTCAACACAAATACATCTGTTTTTTTATTTAAGAAAAATGGGAATGTGCTATACCTACAAGTTTGTGATTTATTTACTCATTTTATAATATGACATAGGGATCTACATTTTAATACATAATATATTTTATTTATATATCACAGTTTATTTCTGTATTTTTAATGGACAGTCTCTTAGTCACTCAGACTGGTCTAACAAAGTACTGTGCACAGGGTGGCCTATAAGTGACAGCGATTTATTTCTCACAGAATTGGAAGCTGGGAAGTTCAAGATATAGCCTCCACCTGCTTCATAAATGTAATCTCCCAGGGGTGAGGAGACAAAAATGACTTTCTCAAGTCTCTGATAAAGATCCGTTTCATGGCTTTGCCTTTATAATCTAATCACCCCAAAGGTCTCAACCTGGGCATTAGGTTTTATATGACTCAGGAGGATACAAATATTCAGCTGCTGGCAGATATTTAGATGATTTAGTAGTTTAATTTAGAAGTAACAGGGAGTTAGCATTGAATTTTCACGTATAAGTTATAAGCAATAAGGTTTTTACTTCCTCTAATTATGTATTTAATTTAGTATATGTCATGTGAATATCCGCTTCTTAGGGGCTCTTCTGAAAATGAGATCAGTGTTTTTTAGACATTTTTTCATTTAAGAAATTTTATTTGTTTTGACAGCAGTTGTGAAGTTATAATTAAGTTTGTTACATAGAATTTTTTGTTCAAAACACACCTATAGATGCATATATCATAATCTTTTATGATTAAACTGAACAAATTGATTTTTCTAATGGTGATATGCTAGTAAATTTGTAGAGTTTTGAAATGTCACCTTTAGAAGAAAGGTCACTACAACTATAGCAAGTTTGAATGAGTATTTTCCTTGCTTTCTTTCTTTAAGAGGAAATAAAAATATTAGTTTATAAGGGAATTGTGGTGGCACTTTTATATTTTATAGGCTTATAAACTTTCATGATATCAAAATTATAGGCAACTGAGTTGATAAATATTCCCTTTGAAAAGTTGTTAGGGTATTTTCCAGCAATAACTATTTGATAGTTTTAGGGAATGATATCTAGAATCTTAGTGTAAATGTCAAATGTTATAAACTGTGAAAAAGTAGATTGGCATTTAATTAAGTTGCAGACCATTTGAAACAATAATAAGAATGACATTTAAGGGGAGGTTTCCACTTCAGTGCAGGTCAGTAGCTGTGTGTGAGGTCAACTGTTTTAGATGGCAGTGGTTTTTTTTTTAAAAAAGCTTTGTAAATATACACTTTATTCTTTGTGTAATTTTGTAAGTAATTTGGAGACTTGACATTTCTATAATAGAAGAAAACTTCATGATATTTAAATGATATAGGAACATATGAGGAATGCATATAATTTTAGAACACTTATATTAAGGATATATGTACATATGTATATATATACATACACACATAAATAAAAACTAAGGTTTAACTTTACTTCTTATTTGACAGTTTTCCCATATAATTTAACTAAGCCTAATTAGCTTAACATCCCTTTTTTTTTATAAGGAGAGGAAACAGTTCTTAAGAGATACTGTTCTCGGAGCCCTCTGGGGGAAAAATGTCATAGTAAGTCAGTCAAAAGATTTCACTTAGAATTTTATTTGGGGAAGTTTGTCAAAAGTAAGAAAAAGTTTTAAAACACTTGATTAAGAGGCACCTTAATCTTAATCCCCAGGCTGATTGCAGGCATATTATCACCCCAAGATCCAGAGCTACTCCCAAGGACAATCAGAACAAAAAATAGACTTAGATAATTCCACTGAGGACCGGCAATAGCTCATAGCTGCAAGTGGAGTTTTACCCACATTTCCGTCCAGCTATCTCTAGCTGCAAATGAGGTGCAACTCTTGTTTCTGTCTGGTCATATTTTGGGCTTTCAATCTGTTGGTTAAAATACCTGCCTAGGCCAACAATCTGCATGCCCTAGGCAAGCAGAAAGCCAAGCCAAATTTGCAGCACATAAAACAGAATTAGCAAGAAGACAACAGTTTGTCTCTGGGAGAGAACTGATGGACCCCAGATTTCAAAAGGAAAGATACTAAATATACATCTGCAGGGTCCAAAGCAAATGGGGTTCAATTAATTTTAATTTTTAACTTCCCCCTCGCTGTTTAAGAGAATGACTAGAAACAGTTTCCTGGAAAATCCCTCACAGTCCTTTCAACCCTGCAACGGGCTAATATGGGATTGTCTGTAACTTGGCAGACTTTTGTGGATGGGGGTTTATATAAATGTGGTCTTTAATTTTTGTTTCAAGTCTGATTTCTGTTCTAACATTTTATTAAGAGATTCCCTGAGGCTAACCAAGATCCTTTATTTTATTCACTTTATATGTTATCAGTGTAACAGCTATTTATGACAAGAACTATTTAAAAAGACCCTCCAAATACAGTTTTTGCAATTCAAAACTGTAGGGATATATATAGGTGATACATAAGTAGATCCTAGTTTTATAGTAAGGCATTTAATCTAAGACTTGAAAGGACTGGAGATTTTTATTAATTGTGGAAGATATCCAGTGAATCGCTAATATTTAATATATTAATCTTAGTGGGGGAGGGTGATAAAGGAGATATATTAGGAAATGTGGAAATGCCTTTTTCTCCTTCCTTCATTTACTAACTACCCACCTCCCCCTCAATTTCAACATCCAGCTTCCTAAAATAAACTAACCAAAATTAAATGTAATATGCTGTGTAATTTTAGAAATGTGGAGAAAAGTGTGTGTGTGTGTGTGTGTGTGTGTGTGTGTGTGTGTGTGTAAAGCATCTTTTTTCTTGGGTTGAGATTTCTTATTTTCACTCAATTTAAAACATGTGAGCACTATTTTTGCTGAGAACCCTAATAGGTGGGAAATCAAATTTCTAACTATTATCATTCTAATAGCCTTCAAAGATTTATAATAATGATAAAAATATTGAACTCTGGAGAATTCACATTCCCCTTCTTTCTCTTAACATAGATAGAAAATGCATGTTCAAGTAAATATATTGATAGTTTGTTTCCTTGTTTACAAATTAATGAGAGAAATACTTTGTCATAAATGTTTCTAAGTGCGGATAATAGACACCTCTAAGGTTTATTATTAGGATAGTAAAAGAAGGTGGAATAGCACATTTGGTACTATTTGTAAGTAAAATGATTATATAAATAAATGCTGATTTATGCTTTATCTTTTTTCCCTGCTATGTCAAAACTCTCAGCACGTGACTTTCTAGAATGAAGCTAAGCATGTAAAGAGAGAACTTTTGCTTTTCAATTTACAACTTTTAGTGCTGTTTCAATTTTTATCATATTCATGTTTTCAAAGACGAAATAATTTAATTAGTGCCCAAAGGAATTGCTCATACCGGGTGGGAATGAGGAAGCAGGTGCAAGTGGCTTAAATGCCAACAGAAGTCTTACAGCTGTTGAAGAAATTTGTGTTCTGGACTTTTACTATATTACAAAAAAATGGCATCTCCAAACCGTACATTCTCTAATTCTAAGCACTCTGCCTCTTCAACCTTGCATATATGCCTACATTTCTGAATATGGAAAGATGAGCTTACTGAAGGCTCTTGCTTTCTGTGAATTTCTTACAACCCACCTAATATCTTTTAAACTCTCTGACCTTGACTCTCTATCACACTAGTCCATGGAAGCTATAGTAAGGGCTTTGGCCTTTATTCTGAGTGAGAAGGAGAAAATAGTTCAAAGGGAAGAACTAGAATTTAGGAAGTAATAATAATCATAACTTATAAACATGTAGGTAATCTAAGCCTTAATTATGTAAAATTGAAAATACTAGAGACCAATTTGGGATCCAGAAACAAGACAACTAAAATACAAGTCCATAGTAAGGCTTAAAATGAGGGAGGGATGATATATTTAAAAACGTTATGAAATGCTTGTATTGTTCAAGAGGACTATAGATGCTTTGGCTTAAGTTGAGTATGAATTATGATAATCTAATTATAATCACTAAAAGATCAGAAATAGAATCTATAACTTCAAGTAAATTAATGGGAAAATGTGTAACAGAAAAAAGTACCAGTTCAATAAAAGACTGGAAAGTATATAAAACAAGAGGGCATAAAACAAAAACACATGGTATATAAAAAGTTCTAGTAAGATGAATCAGACTATCACTTATCAGAATAAGTGAATCACAACAAATAGACTAAATTGGCCAGAGGTGTTTCTCAGTTTTGATAGAATTTATAACTTAATTGAACTTTCTGTAATATAAGGACAGAAACTTTGGAAAAACATAGGGACATACAAAAGTTAAGAAATGGAGAAAAAACTTCAGGCAAATACCAATTAAATGAAAACTGTTATAAGTATGTTAATATTAGACAATATAATCTGTAAGGAAAAAAGCATTAGGGATTAACAGAGGGATACTCTGTCACAATATAAGAAAAGGAGCAATTATACAAAAAGAAGGGTCGTCTACGAATTAAGAAACACTTTACGACAGCCTCAAACTAATAAAGTAGAATTACAAAGAGAAATTGACAAACCCATTATCAAAATGGGAGATTGTGGGGGTTAGGAGTGTCAGTCAGGCCACAGTAGAATGATATTCTTTAGAACTACCTCCTTAAGACTCTTTGCAGACAACTATAGCCCTTTATGGTAGACACTGACATAGAATGACAGTGCCAGATTTGCAAAGTAAATGTCTAATTACTTAGGTAATCATTGCACTCAATCAGGTAATTAACCTTTTTTTTTTTCTGGTTTGACGTTATAAATGCTACTATCAAGATTAACACACGAAAAGAGTTTCATTAGCTTGGAGTTCAGTAGTATAAATTTTATTATTACAACTAGTTAAATTAAAATTTCTCTTTAAACTGCATATAAACAACTCCTTTGCTATGAAAATAATGCACACAAGATTGTAGGTTTAATTACATTAGAATTTACATCTATCAAGAACTATGAAAGCACTAGACTACATACTAATGTATAAACTAATTATTTTTTCAAATTTTATTTATCTTAATAGTAAGATCTGGGATTTTAGTTTTCTCCATTCCTGAGGTGATAAACTTGTGTTTCCTCTCGAAATTCTGTGGTTTGAAATTCAGTCTGTATTAAACTAATTACCCTAAACCAGAGGCCTTATTCTCTATACTTCATCTATTTATGAAGAGTTTTTCTATTGATTAATGAAATAGTCATAGTATTCATTACTGGAAAATGGGAAAAGCCCAGTATACATGACAGTGAACAATTCCTCTTCAAAGATTTAAAAATATGCTGCTGACTCCAAATTTAATTAATAAGGCCAGTATTTAGGAGCCAGTGATGGGTCATGGGTAGGTGGAATTTCATCCCTTGTTCAAAGCACAAGGTCCTTTGAGGTAAAATAAAAGTTTCTGGATGATCTATTCTTAGCAAATTGTGTTTGCCTTCCCTTCCCCCTATAGTTCTCAAATCCCACGTACTAGGGCACTTTTTACTTATAGAACAAGAGAATGGGAAAAGATCTATGAGAAAGGTAGGTTAATAGAAGAATTTTGTAACAGGAATATAGGATCTGATTTTATCCTTATGTGCTGGTCTTGTTCTTCTCTCATGTATAAACAAGATTTAATTTTGTTCCCAACTTTTATGTTAACTATCCTAAAGGGAACCCATCTCATTGATAACAGATTTGTGTGAAGGATTACTCTGATGTCAAGATGTAACATTATCATTGAATGTGTTCTCTTGTTTATTGTACCTGTCTTTATTTTTGAATAGATTGTAGTAATGCTTTTTTCTCTTAATCTAACAGTCAAATATTTGACCAATTCAGCATTATGAAATGTAAATGAGAATGAAGGAAATGAAAACATCCTCTAAACTGCTAGAATTGATGTCACAGTATCCATGCTCTAAAGCATCCACTTAACTTATGGGAAGTCTCCCAGCTTTAGGAATAAGAGGAGGATTCATAAAATCACCAAATGTAGAGAAAAAGGAAACACAAAGGCTGTTTAATGAGTGGCTCAAGCAGCCGTATCTGTAGGTATATACCCTACTAAACTCTAACATGGTTACTTTCAAAGATGTGTAATAGCACAAAAACCTGCTCACTCTATTACTGGTGAGGCTACACAATGGTTAATTTCAGTACAAGTTGCCTTGCTAAAGAACATGTTCTGTGTGCATTATTGATGAGAGCAGAAAAGTGTGATATAGCACTATAGAATTTCTTGAAAATATTTTGATAGTTTTAGTATGTAAGAAAATTAGTTTCATTTGTCAAAGAAGTTTAGTTAGGCTGACTTTCCAAAAAAACGAAGAATTGCTGGACACACCTACAGATTTGTCCTTTTCTGCACATTTTCAGAAACATACCATAGGTCTGGATTCCATATACAATTTTTAATGTATTATGAACTATAATTAATATTAGATATGTTTTACTATTGTGAGTGCTGCTGTATAGGTAAATATAATTTTATAAAATAATTTTTAAAATATTGATATATTATGAATACTAAATATATATTTACATTTTTATAGAATAATTAGCATGTTTAATAAATAAGCAATATTTAATGATAATTCTTGCATTCCTTAATCTGAACTAAGTAATCTATGACAAAGCATTTGATAAGTAACTATAAATTCAAATTAGTTATTTTCTTTTTTTTTTTTTTAAAGATTTATTTATTTATTCATACAGCTGGGGTA